>APFE030736639.1:98754-168454 GCA_000404065.3 Pinus taeda | reverse complement strand
AGTAGCAAGGATGGAAACAGTCAGAACAATGTTGTCTATTGCAGCACAACACAAATGGAAGATTTATCAGATGGATGTTAAATCTGCATTCCTGAATGGAGTGTTGAAAGAAGAGGTTTATGTTGAACAACCTCCGGGTTTTGAAGTTGATGGCCAAGAGCATAAAGTTTGTAAACTGAAGAAGACTCTTTGTGGGCTGAAGCAAGCTCCAAGAGCATGGTACAGCAGAATAGATGCTTACCTGATTGAGAATGGATTTGATAAGTGTGATGGTGAACCCACACTCTACATAAAGGAGAATGACGGTAAGATTATTATTATTGTTTTATATGTAGATGATCTGATTTTTACTAGCAATGATGCTTCTCTCATTGCTGATTTTAAAGCAGTCATGACAAATGAATTTGAAATGACTGACTTGGGTTTCTTAAGATATTTCTTGGAATTGAAGTAGACCAAAGTGAAAATGGTGTTTTCATTTCTCAAGATAAATATGTAGAAGCTGTGTTGAAGAGATTTAACATGCAGAACAGTAAGGCAGCTGTGACTCCAACTGTAATGGGGTGAAATTGACCAAAGAAGACAGCAGCAAGGATTTTGATCCAAAATTGTACAAGAGCATAGTTGGCAGCCTTATGTACTTGACTGCAACTAGGCCAGACATTATGTACGCTGTGAGTTTAATCTCCAGATTTATGGAAAGACCGAAAGAGACTCATTGGCAGGCAGCCAAGAGGATTCTAAGGTATGTGAATGGAACGAAGAGGTTTGGTATTTTATACTCCTCTTCTGAAAGTTTCATGTTGACAGGATACACTGACAGTGATTGGGCTGGAAGTGTTGATGATAGGAAAGGCACATCGGGATATGTGTTTCATATGGGATCGGGAGCCATCTCATGGGCTTCCAAGAAGCAACCAGTTGTGTCTTTGTCAACAATAGAGGCAGAGTATGTGGCAGCAACAGTGGCAGCATGCCAAGCAGTGTGGCTGAGAAGAGTTCTCAGAGATTTGTGTCATGAACAAGAAAAAGGCACAACCATTTACTGTGACAATAGTTCAGCAATAGCATTGTCTAAAAACTCTATTTTTCATAAAAGAGCAAAGTACATAGATACCAAATTTCATTTCATACGTAAATTGGTTAACAATGGTGAGATTGTTTTGCAACACTGAGAACAGAGGATCAACTAGCGGACATCTTGGCAAAACCATTGGGAAAGAAAAGTTTTGATCATTTCAGGAAATGCCTGGGTATGCAGAAAAACCCAGCAGTTGAAATTAAAGGGGAGTGTTGGAATAAATAATTTAAACTGCCATGGAGCGACACCGACCGCAACATACTGTTTCCAGAAAACAACCATTTGAACTCCCTGCGATACGATCAAGTTGCAGATCGCATATCACACATTTTCTTGTTAACCTTCCTTGCGTCCCTTCTATGGTCTGTGATTGCAATTTTGCGATGCGAGCTAATTGCATATCACAAATCGCATTTTTCAAACAATTATGGCAGCGGCGGCACATCTTTTCATTTCCTCTGATGCGATGGTGCAATGTTGTGATGGGCCACGCATTAAATTCAGATAGGATATTTTCAGCCGTGTAATTAATGATATTTAAGGCAGTTGGTAAATGTAGGTGAAATTTTAATTTTATTGTTTTCTATTTTACGGAAGTATGAGCACAAGCGACACGTATGAAAGATATTTGTTGTGTTGTTCATTATATATATATATGAAAATGCAATGGCAGATATATAAGAGAGCAGAATTAAAAAGTAGAGCTTTTTTTTCTGCAACGCACAGCAGTGTTGAAACTCTAATTTTTCTGAGATAGTGAAATTAGTTTCTGGAACTGAAGCGTTCCTATTGTAATCCCTCTGAGTAGAGGAAGACTATTTTGTAACAGTTTTTTTTGTTATGATTAAGATCCTGAATCAAAATAACAGAGCGTTGTTCTCTGTGAAATTTCTTTTGTGTTTAAAATTAACAGAAATTTCCAACACGTACTGGGTTGGAAACCTGGCGGGCTTCCAATGTTTTGACTTGACCGGATGTCTACAGACACTCCTAGACTCGATTGGGAACCTGGCAGGCCTCCAAAGTCTTGATTTGGGCATGTTCTCTGCTCTGCAGATGCTCCCGGACTCGATTGGGATGCTCCCGGCACTCCAAAGTCTTGATTTGACCGGGTGCTTCGCTCTCCAAACCCTCCCCTACTCAATTGGGAAACTGACGGGCCTCCAAAAACTGAACTTGCATCGGTGCTCCGCTCTGCAGATGCTCCCCGACACGGTTGGGAACCTGACGGGCCTCCAGAGTCTTAACTTGTGCCGATGCTCCACTCTCCTGAATCTCCCCGAGACGGTTGGGAACCTATTGGGCCTCCAAGGTCTTGGCTTGCTTTGGTGCTCCGCTACTGGCACTCCCTGACTCGGTTGGAAACCTTACTAGCTTCAGAAGAGGGTGCTCCACTCTTTAGACGCTCCCAAACTCCATTGAGAACCTGTTGGGCCTTCAAATTCTTATCCTGTCCAAGTGCTTTGCCCTGCTGATGCTCCCAGAGCCAGTTGGAAACCTGGCAGGCCTCGGAAGTCTTGTCTTGTCTAAATGCTCCAATATGCAGAGGCTCCCAGAGTCGATTGGAAACTTAACAAGCCTTCAAACTCTTGACTTGGTGACTTGTTCCAATTTAATGATGCCCAATGTTGAGCATTTGAGTTCGTTAGAAGTCTTCATTTATGAAGTCTGTGGAGAAGGTGTTGAAGACAGTGCCAATGAAACAAGCGAGTAGGAAAATATGACCATAGTGCTCAGGTGGCAACAGTGTGCACTGCACACAGAGTTGTGTCATTAACATTGATCATAATATGTGCATTTTATTTCAGTTACTGCACTATTGAATGCTACATTTGGCAATAGAACCAGCAATGTTGTAATAATTGAGTATATCTTGTGAGGGAGAGAATAGTTCCCATAAAACTTGGGACTATGATTTGGTTTTATACAGTGCCACAACAATGGGGGTATTTTGATGCATGGCATGGTTTCAAACAACTGAAACTATTTTTGGCGCATGATAATATTTGGGTGTCTTATGTATTTCTAAAGAAACGTATTATGGAAAGATTATATATTTGGAGACTTGAACATTAAACTTTTCTTTTTCATGCAAAGCGGTTATTAATGTAAATTCATTTAATATCACATAGAGACTTAATAAAAAAGTTATTAATGTTACATACATAATTAATAAAAAATATATTAAAGATTGTTAACAACGTACAATGAGAAATTAAATTGTTTTTTGGAAGCGTAAAAAATTATTTTTAAAATGAATTTTCTATTTTACATCTTTGATTTTTTTAATAAATTTAATTAAGAAAAATATTAATATTACTATATACTTAATTAATAAAAAAAACAATTATTCAAATATTATATAAGAAAACAATTTGATATTTATTAATATTTAAAAAAAATATTGATCTTGTTGTCTTGGAAGGGATCTATTTATGTCTTCAAATCTTAACTGTAATCTTTTGGGTCTTAACTTTTTCGATTTCCTATCACTAATGCCAATGGAGGGAAAAAATGATGTAGATTTATAATTTTTCATGAAATTTTAATCAAAATCATAAGACACAAACTTACTTTGCAAAATTTCAGATATGCAATAAAAAATCTCACACATGCAAATAACATTTGTCGAAAAACAATCTGCAAAAAAACGAATGGTTCTACAACTTTTATGTATCTAATGAACAACATACTCAAAAAATTCCTAGCCATATTCAAAAAATTCCTAACCATATTTGTATTAGTGTTTATTGATGCTATCTTAATATACTCCTAGAATAAGGAAGAACACAACGAGCATTTAAAACTGGTTTTGCACACACTAACGGAAAATCATTTATACACTAAGTACAACAAATGTGAGTTTTACAAAACCAAGATACAGTGCCTATGGCATATTATTTTTAAAGAAGGGTTGGTTGTGGATCCGGAGAAGGTGAAGACGATGGTGAATTGGCATGTACGAAAAGATGTGTCAATTGTTCAGCCTTTTATGGGGCTAGAAAGTTATTACCGTCGGTTCATTGAGGGTTTTTCAAAAATAGCTCATCCCATCACCTCTTTACAACAGAAGGGAGTCAAATATGAATGGACAGTAGAATGCCACCAAAGCTTTGATAATCTTAAACAGTTACTTAGTACAACCCCATTTTGAACCTGACAAACCCAAAAAAAGAGTTCATAGTGTGTACGAATGCCAGTTTAGAAGGATTAGGAGGAGTTCTTCTGAAAGGGAACTTCGTAATTTCTTACGAATCCAGAAAACTAAAGGGAAGTGAAATATGTAAATTTCATATTATAAAGTAAAGTACGACTAGCGCTAGGAATCAAAGTATAAAAATATCATTGAATTTACGGTAAATAATTTGGTGTTCTTGAGGAGAGAAAAAATACACACAGATATATTGACGAGTAGAGTAAAGCATTTATTCTTTAGTAATATTATATAGAAAACCCCCAAATATATCTCATCAAATAGGATTTATAGTTTAGGAAAAAAATAACTACAGAACTACATATTATGCCAATTAAGTGAACAACCAAATAATTAATCTGCCCGAAATAAATTAAGTGTGGTTTCTTAGTAACTCGGGTGCATGAGTGCTTTTATGCACAAAAGCGAGATACTAATTGTGTTGTATGAGAAGGTGAGAGACGGTGTCACTGTTATCAATCCAACTAGAAGCTTGGATATCAAATAGTAGTTAACCATACGGTGCAACAGAAAGAAATATCCAAAGTAAGTAATAGAGAAACTCTCCAGAGAAACCCAGTGCATTCAGCCATAAGTAATAGTTAGTAACAAATCAATTACAACAACTCACAGTACTGGAAGTGATCCAAATATCACAAATAATATTCATACAACACAAAGAATAAACAGAAACAACGAATAATAATTATGTAATTACATTCCTAGTTGAAGGAGACATATTACACATTGTCAAAAATAGAAATTGCAAAGAAATGCTTATTTAAATTACTTAAACCTTACACTAACAACAAATAAAAAAGACTACCACCCTTTGACCTGATACGTGTCCATTGACAAGCTAGAATAAGTGAAAGTTGAAATGATATTGTTAGTGTCAGTCTTTCCAGCCTTCCTCCAGTGACCAAATATGCTCTTACAAAGTGATTGTGAAGTGTCAAGGTCAAATTTTGTCATTTCAGTGAGTCTTCAACCAAAATTTGGTTACTAGGCATTAGGTCTAGGGTTTGTTCTCACTCTTTTCAAAGTTTCCCAAATTCCAATCTATGTCACTATTCAGTTCAGTCTATCATCATTCATAGGGTTGTCATTATCATCTCAGTGTCTAATGAGTCATTTTACACCTTGTTCATGCTTCAGTTGCACCTAGGCAAGGTCATTTCCCTCTCTTAGGGTTTTGAAAGCTAATTTCTCTTGGATGGTAAATTCATTAGTAAAACTTATATCGAGATGTTCATACACCTTCCTCTATCTTCCATATACCTTATCAAACACTTCCGATCACTGAGATCCCCAAAATTCTTCATTTTTGCACAAACTCTAGTTTCTAGCTACAACCTGGCAATTTTCTAGATTGGGCCTGTGTTTTGCCATTTTGGACCTCTTACCCTCACTCAATATTTTAGATTCCACTTTCCCCTGTTTCCTAACATCCCTCCCTACCTCCAAAAATTTCCCCAAGAATTTAGAAGCCCCTTATCCCCCTCATTTCACTTCATTTCGGCAAACTTCCTTATTTCACACATCGGGATAAGTTTCACTCAAAAGATGTTTTAGAGAAATCAAAGATGAATTTTGGGAAACTGAGAGAGGTTTTTGTCCAAAACATGCCAAAGAAGAAAAAAATCCTTCACGTTTTGCACAGGTGTCATGGTTTGAGAGAAATTTCAAGACTACCGTTTCCTTAGGAGAATCAAAGACACCTCTGAAGTGACCTTGGGAAAATCAAGTTTTCTCCTAGCTTGGTTGTCCAAATGATTTGCTTGATGGGTAAAATGATAACTAGACACAAAGATATTTCCAATGAGCTATCATGAGCTCAATTTGTGGTTGAGTAAGGCATTCAAAAATTGACTGCAACAACACTCTTCCTTGAGGTAGCCTCATTTGGTACTTTTTCGCTAGTCTTGGGAAATTTGATCTTTGACAGGGTAAATGAACTTCAAATTGAAATACTCCAGTTGCGTGGGAAAGTAGACTCAAATACCTTTCCAACAAGCTATCCTGCACCCAATTCCGACACCGGGAAGGCCTCCAAAAGTCTCTTTCAAAAGCGCGCGACCTTTTGGGTGAGCGCGACCTCTCCATGGGGTTCCAGCAGTTAGAAAAAAACAAGGGCACGACCTCTTGGGTGTGCGCGACCTCTCAGTCCTACACGCGACCTTTCAGGAGCTCACCTATAGCAATTGATTATAAACTTCAAGAAGACCCTAAATCTCCTCAAGCTTGTCAGGTAGGCCTTCAATCATATAAATTATGGTTTACTAAAGCTTGAAGAAGATCATGATCATGTTTTCAAAGCGCAAGTAAAGCTAGGGTTTTGTTTTGCTGTTCTCAAGGTCATCCCTTTCACTCCAATTTTCCCCACATCCCAACCATCTCCCTTGTTATTTTCACCTAATCTCCTTACCAAAAATATCAAAGTCCCTAAACCCTATCTCCTATGAAACCCCTACAAAATATGATTATGTGATGGTATATGTTTCATAATTGCTTCCCTCAATTCCCCTTTCATATTTATTTTCCTTAAATCCCTTCAAAAGTCTACCTTCCTAAATATCTCCCTTGTTTTATTGTCCCCTTGGAGCAGCATTTAAACAGTCAAAACAACAGGGTATCCCATGGGAGGATTTTATCTCTCGAGAGGCTATGCTTCTCCAGGTCATTGCTCATTTGGAGAAGCTGTTGGCTAAGGCCAACAAAGATAAGGACCTGCTCTGGAATACGAAAAACCACTATTGGGCCCGAATGCACGTATGCAAGGCAAGAATGAAGGTGCTCCAAGGACGGTTGGCCAAGGCACTCAAACGAAGAAAAAGGCCCGATCCCCTCCATATTTTGGCTGAGGCTTCCTTGAAGGAGCATGGTGCTAAATGACTCAACCTCAGCACAAATTTCAAAAAATTTTGAGCGATTTTGGTCATTTATGAATTTTTGGTCAAAAATCAAGTTTTCGCTCTCGAGAGGTCGCGCGCAGTGCGCGACCCTTTAGATTGGGAAGTCCATTTCAAGAAAACTTTGCATTTTTTGATTTTTCATCCAAAAATACACTTACCCAAAAAAGATCAAGAAATTTCACTAAGTTTTGAGCCTCCAGAAGGTCAAAAAACAAGCAAAAAATGACTTTCTGCCACCTTTTTGACACACAGGAAGCAGTATTGGGAGATTGCAATTTGGGAGGGGTAAATGGACACCAAATTTAGAAATTACACTTGGGTTGGAAAGCAGACATCCAGGCCTTTCCAACAAGCATACTCTTGCCTCATTTGGACACTTGCAAGTGCCTCAAAAGCTGCTCCAAATGTGCACGACCTCTTGAGAATCAACGCGCGACCTCTTGGGCAATTTTCATAGAAATTGTGCCTACAGCTCAGCAAAACGCAGTTTTGACTAGGTTTGACTTTTTGGAGTGAATTTTGATCCTTCTTGATGTAAATGATGTAATTTTATGATATTTTGACGCTTATTTATCTCTTCTAGAAGATTCATTCATGAGATAGGCAAAAATTTAATGAATGAATTGGTTTCCTAGCTTATAGAGGCAAGTTGTTTTGACTGCCTAGATTTTAGTGATCAGTTTGGAATTGGTTGAAACAGCTCCTAGGATAGTGAGATCGACCCCTAGAGGCAAGGAAATATGTTAGCTTGCCTATATTATGTACTTTCTTAGTCATTTTCATGGTTGGACTTTTGAGGGAGAAAAGCTTCTATTGTATTACTCATTGTATCTCTGCAATTTTTGGCTAAGGAAGACCAGGGTTTTGCAGTCCTTTTTGGGATTCTTGTGGTTACATGTATTGATGGTGTGCTTATCTTTGTACTTTTAAGTTTGTTATGTGAATCATCTTCTTACTTTTTCTTCTGCAAATTAGGCAAATGAAGTGTTAAGGTAGAATTCATGGTTGCTATGCTCTGCCTTTAAGTTTGCTTAATATCAATGTTTTCAGTTGTTTAAGGAGAATTCAAGGTGCTTGCTTGCTCTCCTTAGCTTCTCACCAGTCATTCTCATTCATCCACATTTATCAAAGGCATCAATACAGTCTCCTACCTTGCCCCAAAGAACCCCTTGCGAAAACTGTGTCCAATCCCCGCACCCAAAATTGCCTTTCCCCAATTTTCCACCAAAACCCTAAAAATCCCAAAATCAAACCTTTTTATCAGTTTACTAGCCTAAAATTAGTGTTTCCACATTGGTCATCTCGCCCATTGAAGATATTTACCGAGATAGACCGGAGAGAGCCCTCTCCTGCCCAGTAGGGCTAGCTACGAGGCTAAGTGGTTTGATGTTGCCTTGAAGTTTGCCTTTTTCAGCCTGAGGTGAAATTTCAAGCGCTAACAGATATGATATAGGGAATGAAATCAGTCGGCATATACATATCACCCTCGACATACTAAATAAACTAGAGAGTAGTACCTATATGGACAAACTCTTTCTTCCAAAATAGAAATAGTTCATGCATTAATAACAAGGTATGGGAGTGTAAAAAGGAATGCTTATGAGGAAAGAAACGAAAGATTTCAGGTTTATATATTAAGCCTGAGAAATATTTGCATAAGAAATGACAGGGCACTGTGGCCATTCGTAGCAGACAAGTAGATTGCGCTGACTATAAGACACTTAAACAATATATGCCTCATAAACTTCGTTTTAGGCTCTATGATTGGTGAGAAACCATTATAGACAAGTACTTAAAAAAAGAATGAAATGGGGAAAAATATTCTGGCAAGGCAGAGCGAAAGCAAACAATTCCCATGTCAGTGTATGCCGCTACCTAAGGTGATTGCTCAGCAGTGCAGGAATTCGGTCAAGTCCTTGCGGATAGAGTATCAAAATCGAGTAGATTATGAGCCACCAAGGTTCAACTTGTAAGACAAGTATGTATAGAAGTAATTGTTCGCTAGTCATTCGCACCAGTACAAGTGTACCCAACTAAGATTAGCCTGAAGTAAAAAAAAAAAAGGAAACAAATGGAGAAAGCAAGGTACCATTGATGGGCATGAGGGATGCGTAAAGACAACGCTTGAAGAACCAATATAGTCACAAATCCCAACCATTAACTTACCGGTATCATAAATTCAGATATTATAACTAGAGGAGGTGTAGCTTTACACTAGGAAGAATTGACAGCATACTTGGTATTGAAAAGCATCCTTGAGGAAGTCGAAGTTGCCAATATCTCTTAGCAAACCCTCTCTCATGGTGGGTGTCTCTCTAAGAAGTCCACCAATAGAGGGAAATTGTTAATTAGAAATTAAAAAAAAAAATACTAGATGGAAAAGGAAATGTTAGAGGGAAGAGCAGAGGGATGATAATGCCAACCTCAATGGTTCGACTAAGGTAATAATGGAACCAAGGTGAGATATTACCTAGCTAGTAGGACCAATACAACGTCACCTATTACCTCCTTGGAGCTTGAAAGAAGAAAAAAATAGGATTAAAAACCCAACAAAAGAAAATTAAAAAAAAAACATAGAATTAGGTACGAGCAGTAAAACCCATGACAAAACTTTGAATCTCTGAGTAAAAAAGGAAATATGCAATGTATCTCTATACCTGGGAAAGTATGCTACAAGTTTCATAATTATACATTCGGCAATATGGAAATTGAATGCGAGCTGGAGAGGAGGCGAAGAGCTGTAAGAAAGAAGACTCCACCGACAACAATGAAATGTAAAGCTAGGGTTAGGCTGACAAGAGGGAAAACTAAACTCGTATTGATGGTTGATCACAAGGAACAGTCTCCACCATCCACGCATTCCAACAAATGGATGCCCAAGTGTGCCCATGTGGGATCGAGGAGTTGGCTGCAATGTATTGGTCCACTTGGACATGGGGAAAATCGCTAGCAGGTGAAGGAGAAGCACTCATTAATCAAGCAGTCAGGGGAGTTAGAAATAACGGAGAGATGGTTATGTGGTTGTAGCGCATCTTCTTAGTTTAGGAGTAGTTCCTAGAATTTAGCAGGTTGTTTACAACTACCTATTTTTCAGTCATGTATTAAATATGTAATATTCATTCATGTATGGAGTGTGATTAAACGAGAGAGAGAGTCTCCTCCTTGTTTGAGTGCAGTCTCCAGGTGATGTACACACCTGTGAGCTGCAACTCCTTCTTTTAATTCAAAGTTTGATTTTTATCTTGGTATCAGAGCTCTGTGATCTGTTTAGTGGAAGCAGATCAATTTTTTTTTGCCCGGTGGTGGTGCAGTGTAGCTCCTCGATCTGTTCGGTGGAAGCAGATCGCCTTTGCCTGGTGGTGGCGTGTTGGAGCTTGTTTGCTGATATGTTCGGTGGTAGCAGATCGGTTTTGCCCGATGGTGGCACATTGAAGTCCGTGATCTCCTCGGTGGCAGCAGATCGGACTTGCTTGGTGGTGGCACAGTGAAGTTCCTAATCTGTTCATTGGCAGCAGATCGGACTTGCCCGGTGGTGGCCGATTGGAGTGTTCAGTTGGTCGAAAATGAACAACAGTTTGGAATCATACCTCCACAAGTCTGGAAAGCTCGATCGAATGAACTTCTCTAACTGGAAGTTCAAAATGGAAACATTGCTGGAGGGTGCGAATGCATGGTTGACCGTCTTGGGAAATGAGCAGAGAATTGGAACACCGGCCCAAAAACAAGATTGGGATAAGAGAGAAACAAAGGCGAAAGTCATACTGAAGATGTTTGTCAAAGACAACATTATCCCCCATATTAGAGATTGCAAGTCGGCCACGGATATATGGAACACAATCAAGAATCTGTACGAGACACTAAACACAAATCGTGCTGTGGCACTCAAGGGAAAATTGTTTGCATTAAACATGGATGAGAATGAATCCATTGGTGGATTGATGGCCAGAGTCAAGCATCTGAAAGACAAATTTGGAGCCATTGGAGAGAAGGTATCAGATTCAGATCTGGTTACACTTACACTGAACAGAATGACCGATGAATATCAGACATTCATCTCAGGGTTGTCAAGGAGAGAGAAAGCCCCCTCGTTTGATGACCCGACAACGATTCTGCTCCAGGAGGAGGAACGAAGACAAAATCTGAAAACTTGGAGCAATGACTTAGCTCTGATGGCGAAGAGGCGACAGTACAGAGGAAAGCAGCACCAGCACCAACATCAGCATTAACAACCGTAGCAGCAACAGCAGAAAGGGGCCAACTCTTTTCAAAAGAAATCATTCAGAGGTATGACTGATAATTATGTTAAGAGATGTTTTTACTATGGGAAGCCTGGCCACCAGATTAAAGAATGTTATAAGAGGTAGGCGGATGAAAGAAAATGCAAACAGAGGAAACATCAGGGGTGTTTTGCTGGAGAAGAGGATGACCACAACCATGATCTTCGATTATTCACAGTCGACTGTGCACTTTCATCATCAAAAGGACATGAGGATAATATATGGTATGTCGATTCTGGCACATCCTTGCATATGATCGATAAGAAAGATTGTTTTGAGTTTCTTGAAGAGTCTGCATGTGGATCAAAAATTTACGTAGGAGATGACAGTGGGTATGAGATCAAAGGTTGTGGGGATATTACTATGAGGCTACCTAGTGGTGACATCAAACATCTCAAAAATGTTTTATATGTTCCAGGAATTAAAAGGAATTTGATCTCTGTCTCTATGATAACAGACGAGGACATGCAGGTGCAATTCTTCAAGAATTGATGTGTCATTCAGGATAGCCAATTGGATACAGTTGCAATAGGAGTACGCGTGGGGAATTTGTACAGACTGGATGCAAGGAGCATGCCACGACAAGCGATGGTTGTAGCAACGTCAACAACGGAAAATCTTTGGCATCAGAGATTTGGACATCTCAATTTACAAGGTCTCATCTTACTCAAAAAGAAAGGTATGGTCGATGGTCTTCCTGCTTTACATAATATCAAACTGGAATGTGATGGATGTGCATTAGGGAAGATGCATAGAGATGAATTCCCTTTGCATGTTAACAGAAAAGAAAGGGACATCCTAGAACTAGTGCATACAGATATTTGTGGACCTATGCATACTAGGTCTTTAGGAGGTGCATACTACTTTCTATTGTTTACAGACGACTACACTAGGTTCTCTTGGGTATATTTTTTAAGTAAAAAGAGTCAAGCTTTCTGATACTTTAAAGAATTCAAATCTATGATAGAGAACCAAACAGGAAAGAAGATAAAGATTCTTCGCTCGGATCAAGGGGGAGAATACAGGTTAGGTGAGTTCATGAACTTCTGCAAGCAGCATGGGATTATACAGCAATTCACAGTGCCACAGACTCCACAACAGAATGGAGTAGCAAAATGCAAGAATAGGACCCTTGTGGAGTGCGCGAGAAATATGCTTCAAGGTAAGGGTATTTCTAATGGTCTTTGGGTAGAAGCCATTAACACTGTTGTTTATTTGAAGAAGAGGAGTCCCACCAAATGTCTAGGCTTCAAAACCCCCTTTGAAGCATTGTTTGCACTCAAACCAGTACTCGGTCATTTAAGAATATTCAGATCTAAAACTTTTGCTCATATACCAAAAGCACATAGGAAAAAGCTAGACCCCAAAGCCTTGAAATGTATATTTGTATGATATGGCATAGAGTATAAGGCATACAAGTTATATAATCGTGTGACTCATAAAGTGTTTGCAAGCAGAGATGTCATTTTTCATGAACAGACAGAAGATGGAAAGGAAGACTCTAACAATGATAGCCACATTCCATTCTTTATAGAACTGAACAGTGAAGAAGAAGAAGAACAGGAGCAGGAGCATAAGCAGAAACAGGAAGAAGTAGCAGCAGATAGTGTAATCAGTGATGATGCAGGCCCGGAGAGTGCTGAAACAGATAGAGTTGAGGTAAGTCCTTTACCTAGAAGATCAGGTAGGAAGACTAGACTACTTGCAAAATTCAGAGAATATGCTTTAATGTCCAAAATTTTAAATATTGTAGAACCCTCAAACTATGAAGAAGCAAGTAAAGATGAATGGAGGGCTGCAATGCATGAGGAAATGGAATCAATATATAGAAATCATACTTGGGACTTAGTTGAGTTTCCAGAAGGAAAAACCCTATAGGTTGTAAGTGGTTGTATAAACCTAAGATAAATGCAGATGGGAGTGTAGAAAAATTCAAAGCTAGACTGGTAGCAAAGGGTTATTCACAACAAGAAGGAATTGATTTTGATGACACCTTTTCCCCTGTAGCTAAACTTAATACAATTAGAATGCTAATCTCTTTAGCAACAAAACATAAATGGAAGCTACACCAGTTAGATGTTAAATCTGCATTTCTGAATGGAGAATTAAAGGAAGAAATTTATTTAGTATAGCCTCCTGGTTCTGTGAAAAAGGGGCAGGAGCATTTAGTGTGTAAATTGTACAAGGCACTTTATGGTTTGAAACAAGCACCCAGGTCATGGTATGAGAAAATTGATTCATTTTTTATCCAACATGGTTTTCATAGGAGCCTCAATGACCCAAACCTGTATACCAAGATAAATAAACAGAGGCAAATCATTTTGATTTCTTTGTATGTGGATGACATGATAATAATAGGAAATGCAAGTAATTTGATCAAAGAAATCAAACATCAAATGTCACAGGTATTTGAAATGAAAGACCTTAGAGATCTTCATTATTGCCTAGGTTTGGAGGTGTGGAAAGATTCTGGTCAAACTTTTCTAACTCAAGGAAAGTATGCCAGAACCCTGTTGGAAAGATTCAGAATGGAACAATGTAAAACAACAGCAACACCATTGCAGCAGAATCTCAAGTTAAGCAGTGATGATGGCACAAAACAGGTGGATGCCACTTTGTATAGACAGCTAGTGGGAAGTTTGATATATCTCACGACAACTAGACCTGATTTGGCATATTCCGTTACTGTGCTGAGTCAGTTTATGTCCAGACCACTTGAAAGTCACTGGGTTGCAGAAAAATGTGTGTTGAGATACCTTAGTGGTACTTGTAATTATGGTATTTTATACACTGACATCTCTAATGTTACTTTAGCAGGTTATTCAGATTCTGATTGGGCAGGTGACCTAGATGATCGTAGATCCATCACAGGTTATGCATTTAGTATTGGATCCGGGATTATCTCGTGGAGTAGCAAAAAGCAAAGTACTGTAGCATTATCATCATGTGAAGCTGAGTACCAGGCGTTGTGTGCAGCAACATGCGAAGCCATCTGGTTGAGGAGATTGCTTAGCGATGCAGGCGAAAGTCAGAAAGAAGCAACTAGCATCAAAACTGACAACCAGAGCACAATAAAGCTTGCATACAATCCAGTTTTCCATAAAGATACTAAACATATTGACACTCAGTTTCATTTTGTTCGAGAAAAGATACAGTCAAAAGAAATATGTGTGGAGTATTGTAACACTTGTGATAATTTAGCTGATATTTTTACTAAGCCTCTAGGGCAAGTAAAGTTTGAGTTATTTAGAGGGATGTTAGGTGTGTAGAATAACCCTTTCTCCATTAAGGGGGGGAGTTAGAAACAATGGAGAAATGGTTATATGGTTGTAACATATCTCCTTAGTTTAGGATTAGTTCCTAGAGTTTAGGAGGTTGTTTACAACTACCTATTTTTCAGTGATGTATTTAATATTGTAATATTCATTTGATGTAATGTAGAGTGAACGTGAGAGAGAGTCTCCTCTTTGTTTGAGTGCAGTCTCCTAGGTGCCGTACACACCTGTGAGCTGCAACTCCTTCATTTAATTCAAAGTGTGATTTTTATCTATAGTTTAGTTTCCTTGTTCAATGTAGTCATTTCTTACTGCTTCCAAGATTCTCACATCACCTTCATTGCCATTATTTCCTGATCCAAAAACCCTCTAAAGTCTTCAAAAAGATTAAAACTATCGCAAAAGAGGAACTCTTAGAAATAGCGGATAACACTGTCAGAAGGCAAAAACATGGAGAAAACAAGCAAATAAGGCCTATAGGAGGCTTAAAACAACTTTGCATAAGAGCCGTCGGATTTGGCCGATCAATGGTATAGATCTGATCGTTACATCGCAATTGGCGGAGGCTATCAAAGGCTATCAAAGGCTACCACAGACTTATTGCGATAGCGATTAGTGCAGTCAAAGAGGAACGTTTATCAAGTGCGTAGATCGACGGCTCAAGTTGAATCACGATATCGCAATCGGTGATTATAGAGGAGCACTCATAAACGGCTCGAGGGTATGTGCGATATGCGATTGTGATCAATCGCATCGCAACATCACATCAGAACATTACAATGGAGCGGGGCTGATATAAATATGATTCATGATAGTGAGACCCGACGGAAACATAGATGGTATTATATATATTTTGAGGTCCGGAAAACAAGGTTTTCCTTTGTAAATCGTATTTTCATTAAATAAACGAAAAACAAAAGAAAATGCACCGATGCAATGAAACCGGACCCGAAAGGGTTTATGGATGCAAATATATAATATTTCAAGTCCGTCTAAAGCCATATTACAACATTTTTTAGTGTTTAATGTATTTTTTAATACAAAGGAAACAAGCGGGATTTCGAGAGGACCAAAGGCAAAAAGAGGTTTTGGTCGGGCTTCACCCGAGCCCATACATTGGCTGCCACGTGTCTAGGCCATGGAGAGAGAAAACCACTCTTTTGAGGTGGTTAACTTCTGTACGCATGAGCCACCCAATATGAACCTCAGCTGTTGGATCAAGATCTCTCAGATCAACGGTGGAGATGCAATAAGCGATAGAAAGGCATACCTGATAGAAAAATAGTGCGGATTTATGAATATTTGAATTTCGATGAACAGTGTTTGGTGGATTTTTTCCGTGTTTTGCAGTGTTTCTCTGTGTAAATAAAAAATGACCATTTTTGGGATTTCGAAGGCCTGATGACCCATTCCGTTACAGAACAATTGGCCACCATCCCTGAAGGCATTTAGTAATGATTGCTAACGCTCAGAAGGGGATTTGAGAGGATATAGGCCGGGAAGTCAGAGAGCTCGAGAAGAAGAAGCGAACTGAGAGCGTCAATTGGATTTAAAGCCACAGAAGGGAGAAGGCAAAGATAAGCAGTGCTGAGACAGAGAGAAAACAGAGACAAAGATTCAGTGAGGAGAGTCTGTATACACAAAAAGACATGGGGGATATCAGTTGTGTGAGACTCAAATTGAGCTCACTTTTGTAAAAACTTTGCTTTTGAAGACATAAGAGAGAGGTCACCATTGAAGGTTGGACTAGGAGACATAGCCCAGGAGTGTTGGTTGAACTCCTTATTAAACTTTTTGTGTTTATGTGTGTTTTTCTATTATGTTCTTGAACTACTTCATTGTCTATGTATTTCGCAATCTTATCGATTCATTGCACAAAGTAACATAGGCAAATCCATGCATATGAGTCTGTAATACCTTAATAATTGTCTAAGATCTCATTATCAGATCATTTGTATCACTACAAGATCCACTGTTGGCACCATCGTCAATACCACTATTCTTCACAAAAACTCCAACATAAAGAGCTTTGATCTCACTAAAGAATCTGTAGCTCTTACCACCTTGTCTGTTCATTCTTCCATCCCTGGTTTTCTTCTAGTAAGTATACACATTCTCAATTTTTCCCTTTCACTTATGTGGAAACTCATATTTGCAAGATTGCTACAAAAATTAAAATAACAGAGTTAAGATGTGATTCTAATGCATGCTACACTATCAGTGACATTCCATGATAATAGAACTCCATATTTGTTGAATATATGACTATAAAATGACAAGGTTGGACATTATTATTGAGCACACAACGATGTAATATCGATGTCAACTCTCATGAATAAGAGTACCTACATGATTCATCTTACTCCTGAATTCCCGGAAGGATCCGAACTTAAAGTTATAAACTTCAAGGTTAAAAATAACTTGGATGGCCATTTTGTCTCTATGTTATACCTAGTATGACTAGTCTTCATTAGTGTTACAGAAAAGAAAAGAGAGTTGATTTCTCCAGGCTACAGAACACTTGGCTTCTCTGCGTCTCTAATGAAAAAGAGTAATGCAATAAAATCATCCTAATTAGGTGATTAGGCAAATGTTGGGCAACATACAGAAATCAAATATATGGCTAGATTATGCTACAAATAATTTTATGTTTAATTCAGTCAGGTACCCCAATATAAATACTACCCACACAGATTGGTTGTGTGGTTCCTTGAATATTTGTAGGGCGTGTTTCCTATTGCAAAAATGAAAGCTTGCCATGATCCAAGTAAAAGGTCAAGTCTGTGTACATGTTGTTTAATTATTGGGATTTGACTAATTTTCTTGAAACTAAAATATATGTTTTAAACAATAACTTGAAACAGGATTTCCTAGACTAAACTTAGACCTCCTCCTTAAACAATGGGTTGTAATTGGATTAAATCTTGAAATGGAAACCCTAATGAAAAGAATTTCGACAAAGAATCTGGACATCCTTAAATGATATTTATGGTGAGATATTTTAGAGTAAATGAGGACATGGATGTATCTCAAAAAGCATAATTACTACATAAGAAAACATAATTTTACCATGACATTGTTTCCCACACCGACCATTTTACTTTTACATTCAAAACCTTGGAATTGGCACATATACAACTAAAGAAATATATCATTGGGTTTTAAATATTTGAAGTGTTTCCTGAATATTTGAACAAAAGAGATATTGCAAAGAAATCCACATGAAAATTTTGTTCACTTTGATTCGATTCAATATACCATTTTCACAATATTTTAAAAGCTTCAAGCTAGAAGTTTTAGTTCACAATGTCAAAATAAGTACGACATTCTCCACTAACCCTTTATTTCTAATCCTTTCATAACACACTTTCGAAAATCTATCATGGGCTTGAAAAACTTATGGATTTTTCTTATATAATGGGTTTCTATCTCTTGTATGCTATCCATTTCATGCATTCAAGCAAGCTCACATGAACAATATTTGGCTTGTTTCTCTTGCAATTCATCACTAGGTCCTACCATCCTCAGTCCAAACATTTAACACTTTGTATTTCTCTTTGCTTCATGCATTTGTTGTAATGAATCCTCAGGCCCCTCTTTCTACTAAATCCACTCCAAAAAAACTTGTGTTTAGAACCATAACATTTGCATTTGGGTCAACATGTACACATACCTTTGGGGCTTCTAGTATCATCAATAACATTGTTCACGGGTGTAAAAGAAAGAGAAAAAAATGAGAATTTTCCCAATACATCTTGGCCCATGCATACCATTGCAGATGAGGTCTCTTCACATAATGCTATCTTGGGTCCTGATTCCATGAACCTTTGGTCCATATTAGTTCTTAATTTGAACAAATGCATAAACTTCAGACTTATGCCACCTTCAATATTGTAGGTCAATTTTTCCTCTTTTCATGTTATTCTCATCCATGTGAGCTTTAGGAGGTGATGGTGTTGTTATTCTCATCCTTGTGAGAATTAGCAGGTGATGGTGTTGCTATGAGATCGGGATTCGACTTAAAATTTTGGCTTTTGTGTTTCTCCAAAAATTCAATAATGGCCTTCTCCTGGCTTGATGGAAGAGCATGCTCCTATGCACGTAGCTTAGTTTCTTCGTTCAATCTAACCATTTGTCCCAAACATTTTTCTCTATTTCTTCCAAGAAATTCTTTTGTGAATTCTCCTAGCATTCCATTCAACATTTTATCATGTTCTCTAGCAAATCCTTAATAGAAATCAGGTTTTGTTTCCTTTTTTCTCCTTTCCCTATTAATTTGTAGCTCTAATTTTGATTTTCCTAAATCTTCTTTTGTAGAAGTACCACCAGAAGACAAATTTTGTCTTGCGTTGTCAATTATATCTCTATATCTTGGCAAAGTTGTTTCCTCTTGTAATTGATTGATGTTGTGCATCAATAAAAAACATGAATTTTTCACATCACCTTCATTGCCAATATTTTTATCACTACAAGCTCCAGTATTGACACCATTTTCAATACCACCATTCTTCACAAAAACTCCAACATAAAGAGCTTCGATTGCACTACAGAATCTGTAACTCTTGCCACCCTTTCTATTCACTCTGACATCCATTGTTTTTTGGTAGTATTTTCTTCAGGCTACAGAGAACTTGGCTTCTCCAGGTCTCCAATGGAAAATAATAATGTAGAAATCATCCTAATTGGGTGATCAGACAAATGTTGGGCAACACCCACAAACAAAATATATGGCTAGATTATACTTGGTTACTGGATTGGCCAAGGAAATATCTAAACGATTTTTGCTTTAAGTTGAAAATGATACTTAGATTCGTCTTCTTGTGTGGATGCATCAATAAAGGGATATAGGATATAGCATATTTACAATGTTGTATTTGTATATACTTGGCCGAATATGGATGAGGACCCTATAATTGTGTACACATTCAATATTGAATTTTAATTTGCTTGTGCAAACCTTCAAAGTAATAAAGGGAGTATATATTTTATGTTGGGAATGTGATCTATTTTGCTAATCTGTTTTCATGAACTTTGATCAATTTAATGTATAAATATTTAAAACTAAAAACTCATTACTTAAATATTTAAAAAAAAAAAAACAAAATTTAGGAGATGCCTAGTTGTAATGTAAGAAAGTATGTAAACCTTTTTACATGTTTGCTCATTATGTTCAATTTATATTAATATGTTCAATTTGTAAGATGTAAAGGATTTGTAAAAATTTACATCTCTATTCAGTTAAATAATAATAAAATATTAAATATAATATAGAGCAAGGAGATGTTGTAAAAATAATAAAATTCAATTTGTTATATTGTAATTTTCTTTTCATTAACAAAATTACAAGAAACGTTCTAGATAATAGAAAATCATAATATACATATCACATAAAAATATATAACATATAAGTAGTAGCTATGAGTTAAGATCCATTTTACATTATAAATTAAAATAATGATTCTGTAAGCATATTTAAATTTAATTAATAAGCACATAATAACAATAGTTTTAACCATAGATAGGTACACCACTTTACCACAGATAATATTAACTTGTAAATAGACTTTGTTACAATACCATGCGCCAATACCATCCATCATCAATACGACATGCCCAAAAACCATTTCTCATTTCACAATAAACTATTTATTAAATATTTTGTTTGAATTTAATTTAATAATTTTTTTAATAAAATCTAAAGGAAAAACATTAAAAATTACTTTTTGAGATAATATTAAAACCCTCCATCACATTAAAATATATAAAATTTAAATAGTAATTATAAATCTAGATCCATTTAACATAAAAATTAAAAAACTTTTTTTTTTCTCGCTAAAAAACTAATCTATTATTTACAGAAACAGTCAAAACATTACAATCATGGAGTTTCTTCGCCTGAGGCCAAGCCTTGGCATTCTGGACTGAGAAGGATCCTCATAAGAGCAGCCCTCGCAGGGGCACCATTCTTGAACAAAACATCCCAAATCTGAACAAAAACATCCCACGCAGGGGTTCTGTGTCTCTCAAAAAGGAGCAACCAGTTCAAACTGGATAGCCCTCGCAGGGGCAGCAAACTATCAACAACATTATCCCACGCAGGGGCATCAAAAAAAATGACCAGAAAAAGCATTGGGACTACATGACATAAACCGAAAGCCGAAGCAAAACCTGAGTGTTGCTGGAGGGGGTGATGCTGAGCGGAGGGCCAGCTACTCCTCCGGCTCCTCTTCGACCACCGGGCACCATCCGAATCTTTCAATTTCCTTTGCAGCAGGGTGGGGACCCAGGTTGCTGTCGTCCCCCTTGGATGTTGACACTTCTTGAGGTTGGGGAAGGTTGGGGGCCTGTTCTGCAACCAACCCTGGCGTTGCTTTGTCAAATTCTGAACCCTCGTCCTGGTGCATCCTTTTGCCATGGAGCTCTTCACTTTCGGATGGCGCTTCCTCCAGGAAAAGTACCGACACATGGGCATTGATACGGTGTCTGTCCAACGAGCTGCTGAAGGTAAAAATGGCTGAACCAAAGGCCGACGAAGGAGCTGAAGGGTCCGGGATGCTAGAGTCCACGAATTGGCTGATAGGAGTGGCTTCAGAAATGCGATGGCAGCGGCATCGACAGCAATGGGAGTGAGGGTCATAAGCTGGAAGCTGAGAGGACCCTCCACGTATAGAGCCTCGACGGCTAAGCAAGCGCTGTCGAGGCCTGACCATTTTTGCAGAAGAGCCGAGGGTAAGGAGCAATGCGAGATAGGGAGGCGGAATTGATACAGAGGCGAGCGGGTGGCACTTGAAAGACTCCAATTCGCAACCCCTTCGCCCTTCAGATCTGCAAACAGCAAACAGAGGGGTGGCAGGAAGAGACTCCCGGAGAGCTGAAGACCAGGCGGGAGCCGGAACAACAAAGACCAAGTGCTGAGCATGAACCAGCTTATGCTGAGCCCCCCCATCACCTGTTGTAAACACTGCATCGTGACCTCGATCCTCGACCGCCATAACTGCTCATTGCATTCGAGCTAGCCACTTGAACGGAACATTGAATGAACTCCTGCGTTAATCCTTGCCATATATTCCTTGGCGGCGATCGGGCATTGAATGCCAGTATTACACTTGAGGCAGCACATGACCAGCATGTGGCTCCTCGTTGCCTTCCGACGTGTCACCCGCATTCGAGAAAAAATTAAAAAACATTTTAACTCAATGATGTTGTAACAATATATTTAAATACCACATATTACATTTATAGTAATAAGAGACTTGACTTCTTGTTTACAAATGGATTGTTCATTATACATACATCATATAAATGTAATTTAGTGATAGACTCATTTTGGTTTTGACTTTCAAACTAATTTTAGAAATTTTTTACCTATAGATCAAGATGATAAATTCTAGCCAACAATTACATTCACTAGAATTCCAAATCTAAAAAATATTAAATAGAAGACTATCCTTCACAAAAATAAGGATGAGTAAATAAAAAATAATTTTACATTATAATCCAGAATTATAAATTAGTTATTTTTATATTATTTTTTGGGTTACTTGTAAGATTATTGTGTTAGTATATATTAATTTAATAATAAATAAGAAAAATATAATTTCATTGGATCATGGTTTGGTTTTCAATTTAAATTTTTAGTATATAATATTTAATAAAATTATAAGCTTTTATTATTTAAAATATATTAAATAAATTCATATATTTTATAAATTTTAAAATATTTATATATTATACAAATTTATAAATTCTAATAAATCTTTAATCCTCCAAAAGGATAAAACGCAAGCATCTTTTAATTTCAATCCTCCAAAAAGATAAAACACAGATTATAAAAAAAAATACAGTTGCTCACACCATTATTAGAAAATTCAATTCATGGTTAAGAAAATGGATAAATAGCTCTATTGGGCATTGGGTTAGCAATGAAGTGTTGTTGTTGCCATTCTTTAATTTCAATCCTCCAAAAAGATAAAACATAGATTATAAAAAAAATACATTCGCTCACACCATTATTAAAAACTTCAACGCATGGATCTGAGACCCAATATGGAAATGAAGAGGTTGGAGGCAATCCAGCATCCCCAATTTCTACAATTTTTGAATGATGCCAATGATTGCCAAACTCATGAGCTCAAATTTTCCCTTCTCACCAGATGTGGCGCCGAAATGGTTGCCATGTTTGGTCATCAACTTCGCTCGAACCCCAATAACAGGCCTCATAGTTAACTTGCGGCTTAGATTGAGCACCAAATTGAATTATTCTTCTTACTCGAATACAATAATACACTTAAAATTCAGGCATCTCTCACACAGAATATGGAGCTACCCACTCCTGGACTCTATACAATGCAGAAGAATGGGAAAGTGACTAGGAGACAGGTGCAGTTGAAGGGCCTACATCGCTGCCATTTTAAATGAAGGGGCCTGGAAAAATCGAAAGAGGAAGAGATAGATCCCTGTGCAAGATATAGTTATGGAGAGATTATGATGGGGAGACTCCAGAACTGATAATCAAGCCAAGGCATGGATCGTTACTTTAACAAATTTCTAGCTAACTAACTTCCAACATAGTGTTTGTTCTAACCAACTTCCAATGCACCGTTCCCGCAGCCTATGATGATCAAACGGTGGAATATTTTTTAGTCGTCTAACATCTCAAATCAACGGTCAAGGATAATACATAGTGGCACATAAGGGAGTTTTTTCCATAGGGAAACGCCTTACGACGTAGTTAAATTGTTACATTAAATTTATAAAAAATTAAGAAATATCCATAAGAAATAGTTTTAGGATGATTATAAAGTAATAAATTTTATTAAACATTATTTATTTATAATAATTTTGATATAGGATTTCAGGGTTAGGTTTCACTCCGAGTAAAGAAGGATGTTCACTGTTTAAGATTCAAAGATTCAAAGGTATCCAACAAAAGTAAAATTACAAAAAACTGACTAACCTGCAAAACTGAGATAAAATGGAATGAGGTACATTAAGCTCATTGTCAAAAACAAGGTAGGGATTTCAAAGCTAAAACAATCTTTTTCATTATTGATGTTTGTTTAGTTTTTTTCTATTTGTATGAAAAATATAAAATATATCTATAGTTTGTTTTCATTAAAAATTATTTGTCTTAATATATATCTTTTTATTATGGTATATAGGTAATAATTAGTTGGAGAAATCAATGGGTAAATCATTGGAGTAATCTAATCTTGGGAAGCCCAAGATGAAAGAGCCTCCCACTATAACACCAAGAGCAATATCCAATAGCCAGTAACCACTATAACGCCAAGAATAATATTCAACCATAGTCAACCATGTTTATTTTACGGTTTATAATATTTATCTTAGGATTTATATACCTTGAGTTTATAATATTAATCTCATGGCTTTAATATAATTCCCTTGTGTTTATAATTTCTTAGGGTTTTAGTACTAAACCATTGGGTTTATTATTCTCTTGGGTTTATAATATCAATCCATTGGGTTTATTAATCTAAGGGTTCATATTCCCAAGGCATAATATTATTCATACGGTTTATAATATTAATCTTTGGGTTTAATATAAATCCCTTGAGTTTATGCTCATGGTTGAGCATGGTCAACCATGTTCCAATGTCTCATTGTGACAAAGATTGTCTCAATATGAAAATCAACCATGGTCAACCATTGTCAACTATCATCAACCATGGTCCACAATTGTAAACCATTGCCAACAATGGTAAACCATTGTCGATTGTTGTCAAACATGATCAATCATGGTCAACCATGGTCCAATGAAACATTGTGACAAAGATTGTACCAATATGAAAATAAACCATGGTCAACCATTGTCCAACATTGCATTGTGACAAAGATTGTCTCAATATGAAAATAAATCATGCTAAACCATAGTCAACTATGTTTATTTTAGGGTTTATAATAATTATCTTATGGTTTATGTACCTTGGGTTTATAATATTAATACTTTGGGTTTAATATTATTCTCTCGGGCTTACAATCCCTTTGGGTTTTAGTATTAACCCCTTGGGCTTATTATTCCCTTGGGTTTATAATACCAATACCTTGGGCTTATTAACATAATGGTTCATATTCCTAGGGTATAATATTATTCATATTATTCCCTTGGGTTTATAATCCCTTAGGGTTTTAGTATTAACTCCTTTGGTTTATTATTCCATTGGGTTTATAATATCAATCCCTTGGGTTTATTAAACTAAAGGTTCATATTTCCAAGGCATAATATTATTCATAGGGTTTATAATATTAATCCTTGGGTTTAATATAAATCCCTTGGATTTATAATTATGGTCAACCATGGTCATCTATGGTCTAACGTCACATTGTGACAAATATTGTTTCAATATGAAAATCAATCTTGGTCAACCATTGTCAACTATCATTAACCAAAGTCAACAATGGTAAACCATTGTCAACTGTCGTCAACAATGATCAAACATGGTCAACCATGATCCAATGTGATTTTGTGACAAAGATTGTTGCAATATGAAAACCAATGATGGTCAAACATGGTCCAATGTCACATTGTGACAAAGATTGTCTCAATATGCAAATCAACCATGCTAAACCATGGTCAACCATATTTATTTTATAGTTTATAGTATTTATCTTAGGGTTTATATAACTTCGGTTTATAATATTAATCCCTTGGGTTTATAATCTCTCGGGGTTTTAGTATTTAACCCTTGGGTTTATAATATCAATTCCTTAGGTTTATTAATATAAGGGTTCATATTCCTACGGTGCAATTTTATTCTTAGGGTGTTGACATTGATGTGTGTTGCATTGTTCTAGATGTGTTGGTTGGTTGGCATTGATGTCAACCTGGTTTCTTGGGTTGCACGTGTGTTGGATATGTGTGTGTATAGGTAGTTGCAAGTGGCTTATGTATGGAGATGTGATGGATGGTCCTTGGCATGTATACTAGCTTGTAATATCTTGGAGATAACAATTATCTCTTTGATCATGTTTCTACGTACAGATGTTAGTGGAGGCTACAAGAGTTAGAGTTGAGGACCCCTATTAATTGGTCTTCATGTCCCAGATTAGGTCTCTCATGTTGGTGATGATATAATCTGGGCTCAAGAGGATCTACATGTGTCTGTGGATGATTGATATGGTTGTGAAGGTGTGGGAGGATGTATGATAGGTTCTGAAGCTGCATATTGATGACAAAGATGTTGTATAGAAGTTTGATGACTCAAATGTTAAGTATGGTTGTTGGTTGGCATCCTAGTCAACCTAGTTTGAATTTTGATGATGACAGTGATGTGGAAATGATTTGGTGAAGTGTTGCAGAGGTGTCGGAAACTTCCAGAGGTCCTACAGAGGCTTGCCGAGATTTGGAAGAAGTTTGAGTAGTTTCTGAGCAGAGTTCATTGATCTTTGACGATCCTTTGCCCTAGTTGACTGTATGATGAGTCATGGGAGCAATTGAAAAGCTCCAGTCACATGGAGCCAAGCCTATGGGAATGACTAAGGACTTCTAGTCACATGGAGGTCATGTTGTGGTAGCGACTGAGGTTTTTCATGAGTGTTTCTCCGCATTTCTCATGCTTCTTAGCTAATTTTGTTGTTGTGGTGATGTTATTGATCAAAAATTTTCGGCATATGGTCAGAAAAATTCGTGGATCTTCTAGAAGTTGATCAAGGTTTAAGATATCAAAGGGCTAGTGGAGTTAGTGGTTAATATGGTCAAGAAGTTTATCTCAAACAAATCTGAAGCATGTGAAAAGGATTGTTGAGTGTTTCATAACCTGTAGCATTTACTATGTGACTCAACTCAAAAAAATGATAAATAGAGGAAGACATTTAGTCTATTTGGTTGGTTACTTGGAGAGTGTGTGAGTATGCCATTATGAGAGCATTGTGAGTGAGTAGAGTATGCAACAAGTGCTTACATAGTTTGTGCATATATATATAAGAGATTTGTGAGCAGAAATCAAAGATAGGGTTAAAAATTTGTACCTTGTAGTGTGGTTGAGAGTAATAGTTTAGTGAGAATAGAAGTGAAGAATTTCCCTCCTCCAGGAAATATTTTTGGTTCAAATTTTATGTGCACAATGATGGAGCTCTTGGGATTCTCATGTTGAGATAATTGAGAACTTAGTATGAAACATTTATGAAATGTGGTTCACATGGAGGAAGTGAAGGCATGGAGGCTTCAGTATAGATAATGATTTGGCATTTAGTAGTAGGAATATTTTTCTTCATCCAATAGAATTTGGATAGTCCAATGGTAATTGGTCAAGGATCATTGGTCGTGGAAACTTCCAGGGGATGGTAATCCATAGATCCATGAGAGAAACAAATTTCCAAATTGATAGATATCAACATACTATAGAGGAAGCCAAGTCTTTTAGCTTATGGGTGTAAACTAATCCATGTACTATTTCTTAAGCAAATTAATAAAAATAATTCAGTAGCACAACAACAACAGGGTGATTTTCTCTCGAAAGGGTTTCTACCATAAATACTTTTGTTCTTATTTGTGCATGCTTGTGTTTCTCATGGTTATTTATTATGATTGTTATGATTTGATGTTATTGTTGCTTACATACTATGATTACCTAATGTTGTGAATGTGCATGGATAATTCACATTGTAGCAAAAGTTTAAATTGGTGAAAATTGATACAAAGGCCATCACTATTGATTCAACTCCCCCGCCCCCATAGTGATCATTCTTTCTAACATAGGGTTTATAGTCATGGTCAACCACAGTTCGACGTCACATTGTGACAAAAATTGTCTTAATATGAAAATGAATCATGGTTAACCATTGTCAACCATCATAAATCGTGGTCAACCATGGTCCAATGTAAAATTGTTACAAATATTGTCTCAATATGAAAATAAACCATGCTCAACCATGGTCAACTATTGTCTAATGTCGCATTGTGACAAAGGCTGTCTCGATATGAAAATCAAATATGGTAAATCATTGTCAACCATGTCAATTTCAGGGTTTATAATATATATTAGGGTTTATATATGTTGGGAACGTGTCCCCTGGGGTCAATTTCTAGGTTAAAAGCCTAAGTTTTGGGGCTAAAGTCCCAAGTTTTGTGTAAGTAATGTAAAGTCTCCGTATTTTGAGGTCGCAGAGCACGAAGATGTCAAGAGTCAATAAATGGTTTTCGCCCTTCTTTTGTGCGAGAGCATGTCGGCTTTAGAGATCTACCCATCGTCCGCGGACCATGGGATTGTATAAAAAGGAGGTCTTATAGGAGTCTAAGATATTTTAGTTCAATTCATAGTGGAGTGTTGTTATGTTTGATGCATGGGTCTGTGAGAGCTAAGAGCGAAGAGTCTTAGCGTAGGAAGAGGCTCTGCAGCTGAGTGGGCAGAGGCCTAGGGTAGAAGTCCATAGTTGAGTGCGCAGACCCCTGCAACTATGTGCACAGGGTAGTCAGAGTCTGTACTGGATATTTGAAGCAATAATAAAGAAGAGTATTCTAAAATTACCTGTGTATGTTACTTCTATTCCTTGCATGCAATTATGTTATGTTAAATACTGGGCTTATGTTTTAATGCTACTCTAATGTGTGAATCTATATGTTTCTCTATTTTATATGATTGCAAGTCGAGATATATGTTTACGTGAAGATAACCATAAATGCATGTTAAAATAACCATTAGTTAAGCGAATCTGGGTAGATACAAAAGTAAGAATAGTTACAAGGGCATGTAAGTGCCTACTCTATCTATTTAGGGCTTGCAAAAGACGAACAATGACTTTCATGGAGGCTTCGAGGATGAATAAGAGAAGTACTTGGATAAGCCCTAAAGGGCTTATCGATTTGCACGAAGGAAGGTTAGGGAAAATAACCGACATCACAATCGTCTCAGGGTACGAAAAATTGGTTCCTGCATCCCACCATACTACTTTGGGTGAGACTTCATTTTGTGCTCTGTGGATTGATGCCGAAAGGGCCAGTAGTGTAGGGATTTTCTTGGCTACTTAAATGCTGAACCTAGGTCTGGGCCCATGAAGCCAACAAATTGTTCCATTGCCAGAACCAGGATTTTCATAACGAGATGTGTTATGTCGCATCATTGCAATCCAACTAAGAAGGAGATTGAAAACTCGTTGGATAGAAAGATCCAAGAAAATAGGAATCCGCGATTGACTAAAGAACAATGGTTGGAGAGACATATGTACATAGAGATACACAAAATCTTCTTTTGTTCCTTCCCAGTTGGATTATACGAGTGGATCGTGAAGTTGGCAGACGACCAAGGGAGGTGGAGGCTTGACAGTCCGATCGTCTAGACCCCAGAGTTAGTGCGGAAATTGGAAGCCTCTGAGGATAAGATCATGCGCGCTGTTGATAATTGGCTTAAACATATCATAGGAGGCTTTGTGACAGAGTTCACGGTTGATACTTCGGTCAGTTATAGTGAAGCAGAGTGCCGCTTCTTCAACGGGTTGCGAGGCAAGTATTTAAAATCATTAAATACTTGGATTAAGATACTCTCGTGTGAGAAGTTGTTTATGTAGTTACCTTGACTTTTTGAGCTACGCAAAGTGGAAGGACTTTCAGGAACGGAGGAAGAAAATGCCATGAATATAACTCGCTGATTAAGCCTCCTCTGAGTGACGACAACGGAGCAGCACAGGCTTCTCCGCTGAGCACTATTTAGTTGATAATACAGGGATTCCCATGAATACCTACACCGCCTCCATCCTCACCTCCACAGCTTACCCCCTCATCAACACCACTTCCACCCCCACCACCGCTCAACATGGCAAACTCCATAAAGCTACCTATGTTCAAAGGCGTAGGAAATGAAGATTCAGACTAGCTTTGGTTCATCACGAAGGCTGTATGGGAAGCTCAGGGTATCATAGATGATGAGACAAAGAAAGAAATGTTGGTTATTGCTTTGCATGACCACGCACTAACTTGATTGCACTGATAATCCAACGTTCGTGATGGTCGATATCTAGATCACACTGAATAAGGCATTTATTAGACCTAAGTCTGAGGTGCAATCAATTTTGGGATTCAAGGAGATCATGATGAAGCCTAGAGATACGCCTTGGGATTTGGATCAAATATTGAAGTGTACGATCCATGAAGCCAACATGAATTTGACTGATGGGCAGCACCGCGAATGGTTTTTGGCCTCGCTCATGCGTCACCTAAGGGTTGGGCTATCCAAATAGAAGATTGGGACCCAGGCAGAAGCTCTGGAAATCACGATGAGATTACATGAGACACCAATGGAAGATGCTAATCTGGGGGTTCAGTAGATTCACGCGCAGTTGCAGAACCTTTGCCTCCAAATGCAAAGTCTGAAGAAAGACAGAATAGCATGGCCAAGGTGCGTGAAGAAGTGTGGTGGCTAAAGTGAAAAAGCCAAGGGCATGACAAAAATCACTGTCTTGTTTTTGAAAATTATGTTGCATTAGGGGGACCAATGCCTCCGAGGCTGGAAGCTGCAATAGGGCTAAGTATAGGGCCTACACTCTGGTGTGCTATCTATCAAGTAGCTCAAAAACATGCGACATACAATTGTCACTTGCTATAGAAATTCGTACAAACACCGCAACAGATCTTCTGCAACTTTTGTCAATCTGTAGGTCATGATGAGCGCAATATCCAAAGTGGTGAATTAATGGTGGATAGGACACCTGCATGCATGGTGTAGTAAAAAACATGGCCTCTGGACCAAGGCACTGGACAAGCATGAGGCGAGTATCCGGGGCACAACCAAGGTGGAGGAGGACCTGATAGAGGTCGAGGGAACCTTATTTGTTACAATTGTGGAGGACCAGGACACTACACATGAGACTGCCCGAATCTGACGCAACTGTCATGCCGCTATTGTACTAGGTTTGACCATTCCACATAGGATTGCCCTATGTTGTTAGCCAAATACATGAGAAGGGGGCGCAGCCTCAACAACTGACTCAAAACCTGTAAATGATGAGGGCTGAGCCTCACGAAGAAGACCCGAAGGTAAATATTGTGCTGCGGAGTGGAGTGACGACTGGTGAGGATAAGGCGAAGTAGCCCCAAGAAGGTGAGTGGGTCCACAAAGCAATGGAGAAGGAGACTGGGTTTGATCTAGAACATGCAAAAGAAACATTTATGGAAGCAAATAAAAGTTTCATTGAGGTCTCTACCTCAAGGAGTTAGGAGAAGCCAGTTGAAGAAATGGACCCATCCATACTTACCATGTTCTTGGAGACCTACATGAAATTGTTGCACGATAGTAAGGCTGTGAAGGGACTACATGAACTGATCAATAGGTGTGCTGGAAAGGAGAATGCTATTGACAAACTGCGCATAGTCCGAAAGCTTGGTAAGCATAAGGCAAGGATTGGACCTGAGATGAGACTCACCGCGCAAATAGGAGAATATGAAATGGACCAAGTTATATTGGACCTAGGATCCGATGCGAATGTTTTGCTAAAATAGAGATGTGAAAGAATGGGGAGACCTACGCTACAGTGGTCATTGATTTAGTTAAGGATGACGAATCAGTAGAAAATCATCCCAATGGGGAGGTTGCAGGGGGTAATAATTGATATCGAAGGCGCAAACACACTAGTGGATTTTGAAGTGATAGAGATTGTGGATGATAGCAATCCCTACCTTGTGCTCCTTGGGATCGATTGGGCCACTGACATGAATGGGGTAATCAACCTGAAGAAACAAAAGATGATATTTGAGAAGAAATTGCTCCACATAGTAGTGCTACTAGACCCTGGGGTAGGACCGTGTTATACTAAACCGATCTGTGATTAAGAAAGTGATGATGATTTGGACCAGATTTACAAGATAACGGTGTGAGATCAGGATTGGGTGAATCTGACCGTAGATGAACGTATTGCATGGGACCGCGAGAGCTCTTGCACATCAGATTCAGTCAAAGAACTGGAGCACTGGAAGAATCCGCTGCATGAAGTGTCTACACTGCGCTGTAATATGATGACCAAGTCATTGCACTATGTATCATTAGAGGTAAGAAATTTTCCTTACTATGATGGGTTAACTGATGTTGATCATTTTTTTTATTCATTTGAAAGGGAAGTGCCAGAGAAGCACCGCTTCTAGGCATTAGATTGGGCGTTGCGCGCTACGTCCGAAAGATGGTGGGGTGTGCACAAAGATAGTTTTGATTATTGGCGCAAATATAGGAGGATGATGAGGGTACACTTTGGTCATCCAAAGGTGCGATTAACAAAAAAATATGATGGGAGAAATGATCTGTGCGACCATTTTGCCAAATGGACTGAAGTGTATGGAGAAAAGCCTCAACCGGAATGGGTCCATCTGTTTTTTCATGCATTGGATGTTATACCAATGAATTGGTACTTAGAGATGGAACTCTGCCATGGCACTGAAGAATGGGATATTTTGTGCCAGGGATTTTTTACGACATTTAGTTTTGAGGATGGATTTGAATCTATCAACGACGTTTTGCCGGAGGTTAAGACAAAATTTTTTAGGATACCACAGGATCCTCTAGATTTGATTCAACTTGATTGGACTACCTAGCTAAGCCACACACTGGAGTGCTATCATGTCACAGCGGAAGAACAAGATGAAGACCAAAGGAAGATTAATATTCCAGAGACTGAAGGAACACAACTAGAGAACCCAGACATAACTAAGCCACTCAAGACCAGGTAGGTAAACATTATCACAGAGGCAGAGCTGATGTTTGCAAGGATTAGGGACTACTGGGACGACATGACAGTAGATAAGGTCGCCGAACTACTCCGCGAATATCAGGATCTATTTCCCATAAATTTTTTAGATATGAAAGGGATAATAGGGGATATGGGTGTCGTGAAGATCACCCTAAAACCAAATGTGAAACTTGTGAAGCAAAGACCTTACCACCTCAATCTGAAGTATAAAGAAAGGGTCCTCTTAGAGTTAGACAAGATGCTCATGACAGGTGTTATTGAACCGGTGGAAGAATCTGATTGGGTAAGCCCAATAGTGGTTCAAGAAAAGAAGCAGAAGGAATAAATAATGATATGCGTAGATCTTAGGAAGTTGAATGATGCTTGTGTGCATGATCCCTTCCCAACTCCATTCACCGATGAAGTCCTGGATAATGTTGGCAGCCAAGAAGCATATTCATTCACTGATGGGTTCTCTGGCTACCGTTAGATCAAGATCATGCCGGAGGATAGAAGTAAGATGACCTTTGTGACTAAATGGGGATGCTTCTAGTATACGATGATGCCTTTTGGGTCGAAGAACGTGCCAACGATCTTTTCTCACATAGTCATCGCGGCGTTCAGGGATTTCATTCATAAATCTTTGTAAGTATACTTTGATGATTGGACAATGTTCGGACTGGTGAAGCGCCATGTGGCAAGTCTGCACTTGATGCTAGATACATGCCAGAGGTACCAGATTTCACTCAATCTAAAGAAAGGTTTGTTTTGTGTCCCTTTTGGGATCTTGTTGGGCCATGTGGTATGCAGGCAGGGTTTGATGGTAGACCCAGTGAAGATTGCAGTCATAATCAATTTGGAGGTGCCAAGGAGTGTGAAATAGCTGTGCATGACGTTGGGACATACAGGATACTATAGGAAATTCATCAAGAGCTATGCCAAGATCACCGTGCTGATGGAAAAAATGTTAAAGAATGATGTTACGTTCTATTGGAATGAAGAATTCCAGAAGAGCTTGGATGTGCTGAAGGAGAAAATGGTCACCACACTGATCCTAGTCTTCCTCGATTGGAAGAAGGGATTTCATGTGCATGCATCATGTATTGCACTAGGGGCAGTACTAACACAAGCCGGTGAAGGGGACTTGGATCACCCTATACCATTCGCAAGTAGGAAATTTTCCAAAGACAAGAAAAATTATTCCATGACAGAGCGTGAAAGACTAGCTCACAGGGACTTCACTGAGAAAGCAATATAATATCATGTGCGTTCATTTCGGGGTATAAAAAATAAGAAAAACACAAAACAATATATTGACTATATACTAGGGGTTAGAAGGGTTTTTATATGTTATATAATAATATATATATTATAGGGTATTTTTTATTTAAAAGAATGGCCAAGCGGAGGCACAAAAGGGGTAGGAGGTGTGAGTGACAGTGCACCACTAATGCACTGCACCACTAGTGCACCGTCTATTTTGCACCTATTTTGCTGGGTGAGAGCTCTGTTCATAGTCCTGTATCATAGCTGGGTGAGAGTATCATAGCCCGTGGGAGTAATCCACATCACAACCTAGGCTCTGTTGCACAACCTCAGCTCTTTTGTACCTATTTTGCTGGGAGAGATCTCTGTTTGTAGTCCCGTATCATACCTAGGCAAGAGTATCATAGCCCGTGGGAGTAATCCACAGCACAAGCTCGACTCTGTTGCACAACCTCGGCTCTGTTGGGTGATACCTTTGTTCGCAACAACAATCTCCTCTATTTGGGCCTTCTCCACCATCATTTTAGGGTAACTTCTCATTAATCAAGTGTGTTGTTGTGATAATGGTGAAATCATTAATGGAGTGCGTTGATGCGATAATGGGGAAAGGGTCAACGGTTATAAACTTGGGTTCAGGGTGAATTGCACCAATTGTTTCCAACATTGGGGAGGAGTCTGAAATCCATATCATAGTTTTTCTCGTCCATTTGGCATTGTGTTTTATCTGAAGTGTTTGGGGCTATAGAAGCAGTTGTGTTTGGGGCTACAGAAGCAGTCGAGGTGGCCCTGGCATATAATAGAGAAGGTTTTCTTTACTGGTGTTGAACATTGACAAGAAATCCAAGTATTTTTCATCGTTTTCATTTTGGGGTCTAAAAATTAATTATTCTGGTGCTTTAGATAATGATTAGGATTTTGTTGTTTTGTGATTTAGATAATTATTAGGGTTTTGTTGTTTTTGGATGAACAAGGCTTTGCTGATGAAAATTCTTGCATATGGTGGAGAAGGTTTTGTTTACTCTTTTCCTTCGTGAATGACTAGTCAAATTTTATGAATCCATCGATTGGTGTTTCAGAAGCAAAAAGATGGGACCTTTCATTCTCTTCGCCATGACCGTCTTCTAAAGATATAATCCCATTTGGCATCAAGAGATCTATTAGAGTTTGACCTACCATATATCCATTAATCCTCTCTTTCGAGACCAACTACCACCTATGAAAGGGTTAAGCACCTCTTCCGTCAGATCCAAAACTTCACCGTTACGCTAGCTCTAGCCATGGAAAATCCAAATCCACTAATTTTCCAGTGTTAAGCATAACGCTATTTGCTATTCGAATAGATACTCATTTAATACCAAGAATTATCACCCTAAATTAGGGGTATTCTCTGCTTCGTATGAAGAAAATGATCAAATTATCACATAAGTCACATTTGTAGAGTATGTTTAATCACCTTTAGAGAGAGTTTCTTGCCTCCTAATAGGCATGGTGACAGAAAATAGATCTTGTGATCAGGAAATCCATAAGAAATCCATAAGCTAGAGTTGTCTAAACTGTCAAATCTGATGAGTGATTCCAATTTTAAATTCCTACCCTGCTCTTGAGTCAAGGCTTTCAACCAAAGATAAAAACAAGTTTTCTGCACAATATTCAAGAAAGGGGAGAATGCTTCTATTTCCTTGAGCTTATGGCATGGATTTTTTACAAAACATACCTTGTCTTCTCCCATTCCCAGTGGTCATATCAAGAGGTTTTTTGACATGGAAATTGTAAACTTTTCGACAATTGTATGGTTGTATAAACATTGTTTGTTTAGCATTGGAAATGTGATATGAAATTGAAATTTTATCCTTATACCTATTAGGTCCACTAGAATCAGGTGAGAATCTCTCCACATATTTGTCATTAGAGAAATATTCAAGTCCATTGTTCATGTAGTGTTAGAATTTGAAGATAAAAATTACTCTGAAATGCCCTCTTCGATGATAGCCTCAGCATCCTCAAAAGTACAATAATCACGATCATCAAAATGTAACCCTAAGACCTATTATAAAATTTCTTCACTTATGAATGCAAATTAAGACTAACAAATATGTTGTGCATAGTCTTCTTATAGTCATGTTTCAGAATAGCATGGTCATTATAGGACAGGATTTCTACCCAAAGAAAATGATTAGGAAATTCCCAGCCAACATGATGCTCAGTTCTCAGTTGAGTGCTTTCCTTACAGTTCTCTCTATCCATGTAATAATGAGGGTCTTCCTTAAAAGAGGAAAATAAATGGCCTCTTCTCAAATTATACACAATAAACTCATCCAAATCACATTTTTTTGGAGATCATTTGTTTATCAAGATCTAAACCTTCTGATGAAACGAGTTTAGTTTTTCATATTCTTTATCATCTTCATAATTTTCACCTTTACACCCAGATGAACAATGATCGTAAGACCATGTAGGTTGGTTCAGATAATCAATTAATCTCCTTTCATTCACAATCACAGAGCTGCCACCTATATTTGGTTCTTTTCAGTCTTTTGAATAAGGAAAATGGAGTTTAAAATGTCATTACTACCATAATCCTTTCCCTGGAGAAGCGAATATTTTATGTCTAATTCCAACATTTCCTTGGATAAGATGAATGGTTTATTCATGTCCGAAAAGTCTTTTTTGTTTCCATACTTAATTGTTATAGCAACACATAGAGAATTCATCTTTACTTTATGCATTTTAGCAAGTTCCAAGCTAAGCACATTTCTAGGGTCGCTTTGATAAGTTGGGAAGACAACGTCAAATTCCTTTCTTCTTTCAATACAAACCCCAATCAATAAATTCATTTTACAAGTCTTCGACCAATCGCCCACAAAGCCTCATGTATATTCTCTCTTGAAGTTCTTGATAACTTTCTTCATCAAGAACCTCATTATCTTCTTGATCATGACAGGGACAGGATCAAACATGGATTCTTCCTATAGGAATATCATCAGGACTTGATAGGTATCTTCATTCCTTCGAAATTTGAGACTCTAGTGCCTAAGAAATTCTTCAATGAAAACTAGAATAGATGATATACTCCTTAATTTGCAAGAATATACAAGCCACTCCTTTTTTGTTTGTTCCCTACCAAAATGAGTAACCCTAGAGGAGTAAACTTTTCTCCTATTTCTTCAAATCCAATTGAACAACCATGTAGCCACCACTAGTTGATGATGTGCCATTATATCTCTGCCACCTGCATCAGTCATATGCTTCTCACCCATTCGACAAGAGCACATGGACGAAGGTGGGATTTCGATCAAAATGTTCTTTATTTATTTTGTAATCAGGTACTTATGTTTGTTTGTATTTGAGAATTTGATATGAATTATGGAGTGAACTAGAATAAGGAGGGGTTTTAACCTTGATCTTCTTCCCTCACCTTAAATCGGGGTTAATATTTGATCCTAGTCTAGTGGGATCTCCCTTAATGGCCCAGTGGGTAAAGGAGGGGCACTACTTGGGAAGCCTTGATTGAGATAGCATAGTTCCATCTATCCTTATTCCATACTTACCACTTTCCATCATACATTATAAGCCCTTATCTCACATCCATTCTGAGGATCAACTAACCATTGGTTATTTAGGATTTGGGACCCATACATCCTCATACCTAGGTGGGACCGAAAACTTTTCCCTGGGAGGTTGATGTAACTAAAAGAAAACAACTTTGCCACCCTTGGACACAAAAATCAGCATCGAGAAGCTTCAATCTTAAGTTGCAAATGTAAAATAACATCCTAAGAGAAATAGACTACTTTCTTGTTAGACATATACAAAGAGGTATACAAACAGTGTTCAAGGTGACATTACTTAGTTTCCCTACATTGGAATATGATCAAAATTCCATATTGCTAGAATATTTAATTTCTCAGGAAAATAATTTCCAATTGATATCAACGCATCTACTTGATTGACGAGTCTCACATTCAAAATCTAAAGATTGAATTATCTGCTAGCTAATAGGAAGAAATATGCCATTAATGTTTATGATATACCTATCCTTATACCTCAAGATAGAGTTTAAAGTGTTTCTTCCCTACTCCAATCAAGGTTGCAATCAAGGCAATGTTCTCCTGTATTCATTATATAACAGTCGTTTTGGAAGCAATTGAGTGTTGCTGCTATTTTGGATTTTCCAAAATTGTGTGTGATACCTATAGGTGGAAATCTTGTAGAAATCTACAAACTTATCCTGTACAAGAACTCTTAAAATAATATGGATAGCCTAATGTCACTTGGATCAACCCCCTGCACTTAAAACCTACTTGATCTGTTGCATCTTCCTTAGAGTTATCAGCTTCCTAGAATCTCCTATTGAGGAATGATTCCATAATTAGATTTAATATTTAGAATATTCACCCTAACAATATCAAATTTCCTTACATGAAAATAGGGATGCTCTCATTTGTCAGCTAGATTACTCAACATAAATAATTATTATCTAATAAGTTCCTTAGTAGCATTGACCATCTAAAAATGATGTGTTTGCTCACACACAAAAAATATGTGCCGATGTGCCATGGCCAGTTGTCTACAAGGGAAAAGAAAATAGGAATTCGTGGCTTTTGAGATCATCCCTACAAGGAGACAAGTCTCTGAGAATAAGTTAAAGACAACCTTCAACAAGGTTTATGGACCCTATAGAATTAGAACAAATGCAGTTGATGTGGGTAATTCCTTAGACATTTTGAACAAAAGAAGACTCCATGAGATCTTCCACAACTCCTATTGAGAAAAGAAATGAGGTAGTAAGGTTTTTACGCAAATATAGGTCCCTCCCACAAATGAAGAGTGCAAGCTCATACTGTTGGGATCATAGGACATTTTAGAGGTGAATGTTTAAGAGTACTGATATTCAACTCCATCTTAATGGGCACAATAGTTCCTCACCCACTACATAATCAATCCAACCATAACTCAACTTCATTATAACTAATTGAAAAGTACTTTCTAAAATAAAATAGCTTGGATTTCAAATTTGATATATTGATTTCCACGTAGCATTATTTATGTTGCCTCATTAGTTGCAATAGTAATTCCATCTTGGGTAACAAAAATTGCATCAAAAGATAAAGTGTTACCCCATAGCTATCAAAGTTTTCAAAGATAGACTCACAACAACCATCAACGCCTCTCACACTAGAAAGAAAATGAAATCCATTAATTGACTTAATAGAGATTAATTAAAAATACAAATCCTTATCTTTTTTCTTATGGAACCTATGGGTCTTGTTCATCATCACTCACATCACAAAGATCTGTGACAACTCCTCTTCTCTATGCGGATTCCTTGATGTCCATCCTCACTAACATGGCCCTAAAAGACTTGGTAATTTGATTAAAAACACCTATTCATTTTCCTCAACCTTAGACTTCGTATTCCTTTGTATAATACAATACATATAAATCTAAAATTGTACACTGTAATTCGTAAAAAGGATAGGTATGTGTTATAAACCACACAAGTTCGCGTCAACATGATAGCTAAACAAAAAAAGGTTAGAGTTCAATCTGGCCTTTCAAAAACTAGGTCTTAATCAATATATAACATGAAAATACTATGCAATGAGGAAAATTATTGAGCAGTTGAAGCACAAAATATAGCTTCCAAAACTGATACGTGGAAAGCAACATCACCACTTTTGTGTTTTAATTGTTTCTTTACTCACTAAAATATTCCAAGTTTGAATCATAGATATGACATGACAGTTAAAGCTAAGTTCATTTTCTCCATGAAAAATAATCCAGTTTTGGACATGACACAGAAAAAAATCAACGAAAGAAGGATATAAAACCAACGTAATGCACTTTCTTCCATGTTTCTTGTTTATAATTTTTGTTGGAACAAGATTGGAATTTTAATAATCGGAATGATGCATTTTTTGCGCTAGTAATCCTCCTTCCCTTGACAGGGATAGGTTGATTTGCTACTTATCCTTCCTAACCATTAATTGTGTTAAAATTTCACTCATCTAGTGCTAGCCACAACCTAGGAGTTGTGTTAAAATTTCATTGATCTATTAGTAGATCACAGCTCGCTTGAAAAGTTTGCAAGTCTACAGTTGGACCATGTCCCATTAGAAAATAGGGGAACTTAGTATGTAGGCCACTAAGTAGTTTAAGTTCGGTATAAGTAAAGAAACTTTCTCTAATGTACTTCTATACCATAGTCTAACTAACAATTCTGCAAGTTTACAGCGAGACCACATCCCTTCGGAAAACGGGGAAATGCAACATGCAGGCCACTAAGAAGGTCAAGCTTGGTATAAGCAACACAATTTTTTATTGACCAACTGTTGGACTATTAGCCTAACTAAGAATTCTACCAGTTTATAGATGGACCACAACCCATTGGAAAACTGGGGCAACTTAGTGTTCAGGGCACTAACTAGCTCAAGCCTAGAATAAGATATGTTTTTGGTTATTTTTAATAAATTGATGAGAACATGCACAATTCTAACTTAACAATGTCAATTGGACTGCCCTAATTATTCGAGGCAAGACTGAGGGCCATGCACTCTTCCAATGATGGTATATAAGTTGAATTGATTGTCCTAATTGTTTCAGTGAAGAACAAAGGCCATGCACACTTCCAATTTTTCGTATATAAGTTGAGATTTTTAGGTTCATTCTAATGTGAAGTATGTATATATCCTATGTTCTATACTAATCATGGATCTTTGCAATCTCAGTTGATGAAGTATAGTGAAAAAGAACATCGATGAAAAAACACATGGTGCTTGACCAAGTTTTATTTCTACTAAACTTCTAGTGATATACTACTAGAGCACAACCTGACTAACAATTTTGTTGGATCCAAAAATAGGAAGAGCTAGTGTGCAGGCCACTGAGAAACCTAAGTTTGGTATCTATATATTTTTTAACTATTTATTGCTACACAAATAGACTGCGCCTTCTTAATGAATTGATGACCAGCTCTACCTAAAAATATTGGATCATTTCAATCAATGAAATACAGTGAAAAAAGACATTGATGAAGTTTAGTGGTATAGGTAAAAACCAGGTTGATGAATTTCAGCTTAAGTAAATGGATAAACCAACTTGATGCAATTAATAGGAAGTACCATATTGAGTCTATGGAGAAACATGGTGTAATTTAGATGAAGTACTAGATCCAGTTCATGGAGCAACAATTTATGTAATTGAGACGAGGTACTAGATCCTAAGGAATTTTAGGTTTTGTTGTTGGATAAGGTTATCATTGTTACATCCACTTACAAAAATTAAAACACCTTGGGTAGAGTGAAAAATCCTTCCCTCCAAATTGAACGCTGAAGTTCAGAGGAAGTACAATGAAAAACATAGATGGAGGATGTTCAAGGTAGATGGAGAAACTTGAGAGAATTGAGGACATGGCTATGGTAGTATTATATTTGAAAAAGTCATTTTCAACTTTCCAAAGAAGATATTGTCCAATTTCCATGGATAAAGTCCCAATCTAGTTGAAACTTATACACAATTTTCCTAACTTGTAAGTAATAAATCATCATACATTGATGTCCTTGTCCAATACTCATATATGTTTACTGTGAAAAATTGCAATATATATAACCAAAATAATCTGAGATACAAAAGGAAAATCAAGGTCTTAGTTTACTAGGCAAGTTTTGTAAGATGGGTTTCTTGTAGTTTAAATATGGCCCTTTTTAGCAACAACATTACAACAAGTGAAGCCTGCATATCAACAAACCAAGAAATACAACATCTCAAAATATGATATGCCTAGTTATCACTCTTGATCTTCTAATTTTGGGAGTCATCTTGGCTTTTGCACATTATACATGGGTTTCCAAGAGTTATTCAAGTCAAATTATTCATCCACAAGGACACTATGATATGCGATGTGTTGAGAGAGTAGACAAGAATGATGGGTGAATCCTCGTTCATTAGGACTCCTAGAAAATGAACCATCATTTTTAGAGGATAAAATGGTCTAGGGACCATAAACTGAAGGCAGAGTCTCTAACAGAAATAAACCAAAGCACATAGTCTCCACTCTCCATGGTCCTAACAAAATTGAAAACCCTTTTTTGCGAAAACACCATCAAAACTCCATCAAATTCTGATGGTGCTTTTTATATTGAAATGCTCAGTAACCTGGGCATTTCGAGGCCTCCTCCTTGTCTAGACAATGACCCATTTATCAACCTAGTTCTATCGAACTTATGCGATCTCACTGGATCCTGACATGGAGTGTACTCTATATTATAGAACTCAAATGTCATGTCCTTTGAATTCTCTTTGCCCCAAACTGCATAATGCACCTAAAAAGAAGAAATTATCATAGTTAAAGAATTACAACCCACATTGGCCTTACTCAATCTAGATGCTTTAAATGGTGGAGAACATGTATTCTAACACCCACCCAAGAGGCTGAAAAGAGTTCTGGTGCAGCAATAAATCAACTCTCAAATTTGTTTTAGTAATATGTTTTATTTATGGTTTCAGTTCCATTTGAGGAATCCACTAATAGTACATTTTGAATCAAGGTGTTTCATCCAAATAGTAATATTTCTTCATGTTTTTTGGTGCTTTGAATTGAAATTTCATACTTTGCTTCATTGCTCTTTTTTTTATAACAACCAATATGTTTGTGGAATTTTACTTACATTTTTATGTATTTATGTCTAAAAACAAATGGAGTTGTTTTATAAAATTGCTATAGGTGAAGATAATTCTAACATTGGTGTGGTCAAGTGTCAAGAAGGTTGTACATTTGCTGAAATTCGTGATGAAATTGTGGATGATGAAATCGTTGGATACCCTTTTGATTTTATCTAGGATGGAACAGGTTTAAATCCAAAGCAAGAGAAAAAATGGAAAGTTTGTACAACACTTGTAGGCATCAAGAGGAAACTAGGCACATTTGATGTGGAAGAAAAGTGTTCAAATGTCGTGGAAACAATACCAATATTTGAAAACATTGAAGTGAATGTGGAGGGACCTATGTATAAACAACCAAGAGTTGAAAATATGTCTTTGTCAGTGGAGCAAGCCATAGTTGTTGATCCTAGTGTATTGGCATCTTGGGAAAAAAAAGTTAAAAGTTTAATGGAAGAGTTTGTCAATGAGAAAATTAATCTCAAAGTATATTCAGAAGGAGAATCTAAAATGAAGATCCATTGTGAAATTTGTGGAATTGATTATGGAACGGGTGATGTGTCCTTGGCAGCACGAACAACACGCAACTTCAAAAACGATCATATGAAAACAAGGGCCCATCAACAACACCTATCAATTCCAAGTGGTAGTAAAATTCCTTCATGTAACAAAGTACAATAGACAGTGATTGTTGGATATCAATTTCATATTGATCAAGAAATCAAACTTCTAGATGATTTCAACAAGACACAAGAGCCTAATTTGTTCAATGTGGTGGAAGCAACACTTGCCGACTATAAGGACATGGAAAAAGTGAGAGTGGAATGTACACGATGCAATAAATGGTTTTGTTTAGTGCCGACAAGTGGTAATATTGTCAGTTCTCTAAATGAACACATGAAATCAAAGAAGCACACTTCTACTACTAAAAATGAGGGTTCACATGAGGATATTAGGCTGAGGAGTGGCACAGTTGGGAGACCGAAAAAGCCTACCAATGATAAGTCCCAACAAAGTTTGACTAGGTTCTTGGTCCCATTATCACCATCAATATTACATAGGGGTTCTACAAGGGCATATCCTTCTACTTTAGGTGTGTTAATTAACAACTTAGCTAAACTTGAATATGAATTTGTATATCACTTTATTTATCTTACTTCAAATTCATTTTTTTGTTGTCATCTTATTACAGCTCGATTATCTCCCTTGTTACTACAATATTGGGGCTATTGGTATCCTTATATTGATAGAAATGGGGAGATATTGGAAACAAAGGTCCTAATGGATGATCAAAGGGGTGGAAAATTATCGGTGATAGAGAAGCATAACAAGATCATGTTATGTATGAGGGTATTGAATGTTGTGTTGATGGTACATCTAGGCCTATTCATTGTGTGAGGGCTTCTAAAACAAGGATCCCATTTGATTCATTAACATGCAAATTTTTTAAGTTGGTTCTAGAATGTGATGACTCTAGGATGCGATTATATCGTGAATCAATGTGCACCAATAAAATAAGTGAACGAGATACAAGAAAAGGTAGAAGACTCGACTATTTGACTCACAATGAATTGAAATATGCTGCCAGGGTTACAAATACTAACCATAGATCAACAATGTGATCTCTTTGGTGGGAGAGGAGAAAGGTTGCTACACTCTCTATTAGAATGAGATCCCTAAAGGAAAAGTTGTTTGAATTGACAGAAAGGAAGGATGTATTTAGGTTTTGCAAGGATGTGTGTGAGGCACATAAGCAAGGAAAATTACAAGGTAAAGATGTAGTTTGAGAATTTGTCAAGGATATTTTTCATAACTTGATGCATGCAAAAGCAGGGAGAAGGTATAGTACATCAACAAAATCCCTTTATGAGATGATCAAGTTATGGGGAGGCCCTAGATTACATAACGTTATTAGCTTGAATCAAGATGGCCCTTCAATATCTAGGACTTTAAGGCAAGTTAGAAAGTCATTAACATATATCCCAGGGGAGAACGATCATATTTTTGAGGCAATCGGAAAATTTTATGCTTCTTATAAAGCCAAGCATGGCATAGATGGCCCAAATCCTATATTGCTCACTGAAGATGAAACAGTTGTGAAAAAATATGTTAGACCAGCAGCAAAAAGTGATACATTGTTAGGGTTTTGTAGTACGAAAGAAGAACATCAATGCCAATCACATTTCTTGGTGAGAGTTGGTGATGGAGCTGCAGGCTATGAGATTATAATAGATTCTTTTAAGAATAATGTTATTGGCCATTATGCACGTGTTATTATTGCAAACCCTTTACATGAAAGGCTTCCTCGTTTGGTTGTGGTTGTTCATCCAACATGCAATAGTTTCAATGCAATTTGTGTTTATCAACAACAAGAAAAGGTAGAATCTATGTGGAAGAAGCATGTGGAACATAATTTGGGACCTATTGTTGGTCATTCCTCGGAGGGGATAGCAGAAGAAGACAAATTATGTTAAAGGATTATTCTTCAACATCAGGTCTTCGGTATCAAATTCCTTGGGAAGGGTGGAGACTAACCGGGTTGTACAATGGTTGCAATGTAACGGGATTGCATGACCAAGATTACATCCACAATGGCAAAAAGCTAGTGAATTCTTTGTTTAGCGGTCGACAAGAATTGGTTTTAGGAAAGGATTACATAAGTTTTGGTCATGTCAAAATAGTTTATCACACTTTTAAATTGGATGATCACAAGCTTAAGGGTGAAGATATAGAGAGGATGGATCGAAAAAATTGGGGATCCGCACAACACATTGTTTTAAGGAATGTTTAGAGGTGTTTGAAAGAGTTGAGAAGTACACCAAGTGGAAAGTTAGAGAGGACACTAGCTACATAGACTTATCTAATGATTGTTGCTAACTACATTGACATCTTTATGTCTCATAGTTTAAGCCTTTGGGAAAGGGTGCGAAATGCTTCACGACTTCATGATTTCTTCACATTATGGTTACGTTGGGTACAGAAACAATCTCATACTAATGTCAACATAAATTTCATCAGCAGAGAATCATATCTAGATGTGAAAATTTCTTGCCATTTTGTAGTTTTGTTGATGAGATTGTTTCAAGATCATTACTCTAACTTTCCATGTGTTTTGCACTTCACTGGGTCAGATGTATATGAGAACTTCTTTAGTAAAGTCGGTGGGATGGTTGGAGTGGAGAGGGCCTATGATTTCATTGACTTGCTTCATGTTGTTGGAACCCTTAATAGAGCTGTTGAAGAAGAATTAAATCCCCAAGGGCTTCATTTTAATAAATCTCATAAGAAGCAAGAAAGCATTTGGAATAGATTGCACCAAGAAATAATACAAAACATTGATATATTGTAGCAATGTGATTCAATATCCACATACGCTAAAATTGTAGCCCTTAAGATTGGATTGAAGGATGCATAAGACATTTTATCAACTCTTGGAATGCAACCAGAAAATTACACTCAATCTTATTGGTGGGTTAAACCATGGATAGAGGATCAAAATTATCCAACATTACAAATTGTGGATGAAGTAGTTGATGCTTCTCCACCGAGTTGTTCCAACTCTATATCCCAATCTTCATCATCATTAGTACACAATGAAAGTGAATTGAAAATAATGGAAAGTGAGTGGAGACATGAGTTGGCTGAAATTTTAGACTCCATTGATGAAAATGGAAGAAAAACAATAAAGCCAGTGGTGGATATTGATGGCAAGGATGTGTTTAAAGCATGTTTGGTTAGTCAGTTGAATGGAAATCCGACATTATCTAAAGATAGGTTGACAAAAGTGAGAAATGGGGTCTACTTTAGGCGAGATGGGAAGGCTCCACAAAAGGGTGTTTCAATTGGCTTTGGAATTGGATCATATTGTGGGGTGTTGTTTGAAAGAAACTCAATTCCCCCCACTGAACGTACTACAAGAAAAGGTGTTCCTCGAAGTACAAAACAAGGTGTTTGTTGTGGAACGTGGTACATTGGAAGGGTTCAAAGAATAAGGAAGAAGGATGGTAATAGGGTGTTTGATTACCATAATGAAATTGACCTTTTGAATATATTAGAAGGCATCGAGCTTCAATTATGTTGGTATAGTAGAATAAAGGGGAAACGCCTGTATAAGTATGATTTGACAGATCATGCTTTTGTACAACTTGAATTTGTTATAGCAATCACAAACTTATCATACAATGCTAGGAATGATACATACAAATTAGAAGAATGTGATTACAATTTTTTTTCAGATTTTGTGAAAAAATTGAACAAGGTAGATTTTCAAAATATTCTACTTTCTCTTTCCTTATGTATTTTCATATGTTGGATCATTTATAAATAATTATTGGTTGTATTTTTGTTGATTTGTTCATATGAATCTGATGTTAATTTTGTACTTTTTGGTTTTAGGTCTAGTGAGAGTTCAAATGGTGAATGTTTGGGATAACTCAACCTTTTTTTGCTACCTGATTTTTGGTGTAAGTTTCTTTCACTAGTCATTCATACTTTTGTAGTTGTGTTTCATTCAAATGTTAATTTGTTCCCTCTAAAGTTGGTCCATTTAATCATGAAAAACAAGAAGAGGTGGTTCCTTTTTCATGAACATGTTTTCTGGATAAGTATGTGGTTCTTCTCACTAATGTTAACATTTTCCTTGAATTTTTAGATTAATGGTTCACTTGGTAGAAAGGATATCAAGGATCTGATGGCATGAGCCTCAGTCATGATGGTTTCTGCTCACTCAAGTCAACAAATTTACACCAGAGTAGCGTCTAGCACATGAACTACATTTTATTTTGAATGTTTATGTGGTAGTTGGCTTTCCTATTTTTTAAATTTGACATATAAATCAAAGACTAGTTCATATGTGCCATCAGAGTCTTTTTAGAAGTATTTATGTTTTGGCCATATGCATGGGGCCTACAACAATTAAATTGCACTTGGTTATTATTGTCAATTGAGTCCTCAATCATATTTTGGGAATTTCCTTTCAGTGCTTTCACTAAACGACGTCAACATTAATTACTATCTGTAAAGGCTTTTGGTCATGTGATGGTAGTTTTTTTTTAAATTATTTGCAACTTTATTGAGATATGTGCTGATGGTAGATTTTTTGGGTGATGGCACTTTGCTTTCTTATTTTTGCCTACATTGATATATATATGTGTTTGATGGACCTTGCAATGTGTGCGTATGATCCAAGGGCTATTTTAAGGTGAATAGTATCTTATTTTTTGCAACTTTTGGATTGACAAGAATTTGATAGGGTGAATGGTATGCAAATGTTAATTGATTTTATTTTTCCAAAGAAAGAATGCATACATTTCTATTCCATGGTTTGGAAAAGGAAAATACATAGCAAAGTGCTTATAGCTTGACATATCACCTCCAAAAAGGAAAATAAGGCTGCTTGGTGGCCACTTTTCACAAACTTTCATACAGAATATACCTATGATCTCTCCCAGGAACACAACTAGAAGAAAAAAATATGCGTTGCTGAGCAAGGCAGGTTGTCAATGGGAGGTGATGTAGAGCTAGTTCCCAATTTTTTATTGCTTATTGGTCTCTCTATTATCCCAAAATCTCCAAAATGGCTGTTAAGATTCTAGAATTCTAGAATTTATGTTTAAGGTCGGGATCGTGCTCAGTTATGGCTACCTTATCAGTTTTGGAGGGTTTTGATTGTTCAATAGTTAGTGAACACTTTGTGTTTGTCTTTTCAGAAAACCAAAATTGGAATCGAAAATATGGTGGTGAAGCCCAACAGGCCCATGGCTAGCAAATGTATTTTACAATATTCCGTTGTCCAAACCCCATACCAAAACCTAATATCAACAAATATGTAGTACATTTTTATTAGAGTTTATATGAATATGAATGGCTTTATATAACTATTGTAAAACAAAGATCGATTTGATAGAGGTTATATTCATGCTTTGTGATGTAGTGGTGATGCGGGCTTAAACAAGGCCTACAAGGGTTCTATCAGACATTGGGAACCTAGGGTACCATGCTTCAAAACCAAATGGGGGTGATGAGATCGAGCTAGAGTAAGTAGGCTTTTTCATTCCTAGAACTTATGTAATTTTTTTTTAAATTTGCAAAACCCTTATGTAGTACTCATGTTTTGTTAGCACATAGTGGAAACTTCAGTTTTATAAAGAAGTTTTGATTGTGAACTTAGCCTCTCTAGTCAAGCATTTTTCTCTAGCCATATGCTTATTCAAGCATTTTAAACCCTCTTCTGGTAGGGGCTGATGAAGAAAAATGTGTATATGTGATGCTTTGGGTGTGTAATTCTATGTCCACAGGAAATCAAGGAAGCAGAATTAGCTTGCTGATAAGAAAATGCCAAGGTAGATTCATCTTCCCAATATGATGCTATGGTCTTTTGCAAATATTTCGGGGTTTTTACCAATTAGATTTAACAATTAGAATTGGGTGTGTAGGAGGTTTGGTGTCGATGTGAAGAATACGAGTGCTACAACAAAGTCATCGTCCATGGTATGTACATCATCCATGGTTGTATAAATTGTGTGTGATTAAACAACTGTCTGATTTATTTATCATATATCAATACCTAGATGTTAGTATGCAGCATGAGGTGAATGATATGAGTTCACTACTATTGGGCTTTATACGTTGGCCTCTATTTGAAATCGGTAACTGTGTGTGGATATATTGAGGTCAATAACAGGACTCCTTGCTTGCCTGTTTCGTTGGGATGGTTTACATGTATTTATTTTAATTCCGTTCATTTTGTTTTGCTGTCATTCAGCCATTGGGGCCATAGAGGAAAAAAGATGAAAAGGGAAGCATTAGATCAAATTTGGTTTAAAAATCCAAGCATGTAGCAGGTTCACAAAAAGCACCTGGGATTTCCTATGTTGGACCCTGACATACACGTGAATCAGTTTTAGGCAAACTGTGTAGGGTTTCGAATGTTGAGGTCTCACGTAATGATCCATCGAGTTCAAGGATACAACGCAAGCCTTCTACTACTGCCTCTCTGGTAAAAACATTTCAGCTTCAGGGAGGTCTTCTACTACTTTCCTCTCAAGTAAAAATGCTTCAGCTTCAGGGAGGCCTTCTACTACTAGCCTCTCTAGCAAATGTACTTCACCTTCAGGGAGACCAACAAGGCCTTTAATTGTTGACATCTCAAGAAAATATGCTTCAAATGCATCTAATTCTAGGTTCTACCCACCTATAGCTAAAGGTATCTCAAGAAGAATACCATTGACTGATGCATCAAAAAGTAAGAAAAGGCTTCCATGAGATTTTACATCAACACTGACTTCCAGAAGTGAGGTTAGGAGCATTTCATCCACTGCTCTTATTTTAGCATGTGTAGATGGTGCTTTTTATTCACAGAGTCTTACTCTGTTCTTTTACAAAAGAAAGTGAAGGGCTTATATAATCCATAGCTCCAATTTCCATCCAATGGTTTCCATTAAACAACTTGCATCTGGAGCCATTGAGCGGGATGCAATGGAAGAGGAAGGGGACTTGCCCAACATTGATGAAGCAAATAATGAAAATCAACTTGCTATAATTGAATATGTTCAAGACATTTAACATTTCTATTGGTATAAAAAGGTACGTCCTGTTAGGTTCCTATACCAATAGGAGTCAGAATTTTTGAATTACTTAGAATAAACCTGTAATATGTACATACCTTTGCCTTCTCCAAATTTTTTCCATATTCAAAAAATAAAAAAAATGTAAAGAGGGTATGTCCTAAAAGAATAATCAAAGGACAAAAAGAACAAAAAGGTCAAAAAATATGAAAAATATGAACCCCAAGAAAAGAAAAAGACCGTGAAAATAAGCAAGCCAAAATGTCACTACTATTTTGCATAATAAATGATTATGTGTAGTTTGTAACCTTTGCCACAATCCATGATAGTCAAAATGTTTGAAACTTGGCTATTTCATGTTTCAATTTCATGTCTATAGATAGAGAATAAATATCTGCCAAACTGTTTAATCTTGGCAAATAATTAGATAGGTAGAGTAAATAAAAGGAGCTCAACTGTTTAATCTGAGCCCTTGGATGTAATAAGGTTAGATTTAGTTAGTTTACTATTGTAAAGAGAAAAAAAATGTTTGATAAGGGTTTGCTAGCTCAAATGCACCCTAATAAAGAGAAGTAAAAATGGTAGGATGAGTAGGTGGGTAAGTAGAAGAAAGGTTGCAGAAAGTGTGATGATTGACTAGGCAAAAGCACATTTATCATCTTTCAACATGTATTTCAAATGTGAATGGGAAATCAAGCATGCAGATGGATATCAAAGTCAATTAATTAATTTCCCTCATTCATTTCACCTTTTACTTAACTAATTTCCCATAATAAAGTTCAAAGTACTGAAAAACCCTAGGTCAAAGAAGCTTAGAGCATTTCTCTGACTTCTGGAGGGACCGGACCCTTGACTCAATGACCTATAGGCAGTAAGTACTAAAACCCCCTCCTAAACATTCATTCCCCCCTTAAATTCATTCATTTTTCCTAATAATACCTTTTTCCTAAGCATAAATCAATTTTTACCTAGGAAAGGTGTTCATTCCCCCACATAAATCATTTTCATATCAAAAACCCATAAAAGCACTATATCCTAAGTCTTTATGTCATTATAGAAAAGCATTAAAACACGAGATATCATATATTTGGGATATTGTGCCCGTTTTCAGCTTATTTGACTAAATTACTAATTTATTTATTAAATCCCTAATAAAAACATGTTTCCCGTATATATATTAACTCCAACAATATTAATTAATCCCACCCTAGTTTAATTATATAAACTAAGGTTTTCTACCCCAGACCCACTAACTAATCGATCCTCGATTAAGTTAGTTAAAAAATCCAATTAAATCCCGCCTGATACCTTAACCCCCTCCTTAATCTCGTATTAAACTAAAACCACCATGCTTAAATGCCCGTTGCCCCCCCCCCCATTATCTTTCGTGCAACTCCATCGCCTGACCACCACATGATCTCTCCCCTCCCCATTTGATGGCCTGTGCTGATTTCGGAAGGGCCCGAAATCTGAACGTTACCCGCCCAAAAAGGGTTGTTTTCCGCTGGGCCCCTAAGGCAATGTGGCGCTCAATGTATGGAATCAGGCGGCCTCTCCCCAATACCGCCAAGCACCCAAAAGATGTGCGAAGAAAACCACTTACCACCATCCCGCCACATGCCAAAACAGCTACTGTTCACCTTGCTACATGACAAATGAACACTGTACACCTGTACCCGCCAAATTGACTTTCGAGCATGAAGCCAAAAAAGCCCCAAGTTATTGTTTTTATCATTTTTTTAACTGTAAACTTCCATGCACGCACCTGCAAACGTCCAAGTTGTCAACCCACATACAATTGCACCCTGAAGACACTACAAAGCTCCTACATTGCCTTCCAGCCTGTTCGTAGCCTTTTCAACCATTCACAATTTCCAGTTACCTGGTTTAGACCTAGTTTTCTTCAAATTCTAGGTATTTAAACCATAATTCGCTGAAAACCTTGTCAATTTTAGAGCCAATTGCTGAGTGTTCTTAATTGAAACTAAAGAGAAACTCTAGTAACTTAAACCCACCTGGAATTGAACCACCTTTTCCCTAGAAGACTGACAATTTACTTCCCCCATTCTCAAATCCACAAGAACTGAGAATGGCTGCCCCTATTGCCATGGATGTCAGACCAATTTTCACTCCTCACCTGGACCTGGACCACCTTCCCCTTACTGATAAATATTTCCAAATCAAGGACACCTCTGTCCTTGAATCCCCTCTTAAACTATATTGTCGATATAGAGATCAATACCTGAACCACGTTGATAAAATTGCTCTTTTGGAGTCCAATTTACCCAAGTACCAATTCCCTGAAGTTCATATTTTCCTAGAAATTATCCATTACTGCCATGCAAACTATATCCCCAACCAAAGAATAGTGATGTCCCCAAACCAGACTGTACTTTTCACCATCACTGCTGAATCAATAAATGAAATGTTTCAACTTCAACCAGTGCAAAATCTAACCCCTATTTCAATTGGAGACCTATTAGACTGATTCCCCAAGATTACCACTACAAAACTTGCTGAGATGTTCCAAACCTTAATCAAGGAGGAAAATCATATCCCAAAAGATCCTACTCCATATGTAGCCACCATATTTTCCCCATTTGGTTAGGACATTGTAGCAATGATTTCTAGTGTCTTAGGTTACACCACTAGTGAGTATATAGATGAAATCATCCTGGCTTTCATGTGCATCTTTACTCGAGGAAAACCTCGAGCTGTCATTTATGATTATGCCAAGTTTATAGCTGATAAGATGCATGACCAATTTCTAAGGATGAGTAATGAGAAAGTCTTTAAGTATTCCTCTGTCTTGTATCACCTTTTTTTATACTACCAAGCTGATAAGTTCCCATTTACTCTCCAGAAGCTTGATACAAAGGGTCACCCTTTGTCAGTGATTTTCTGGACTCCATTGTTCCATAAATGTGATTCTCCATATCCATATATAGAATTCATAGATCTTTTTGTTCATCCTATAGTAATAATGACGATAGGCAGCCCTCCTCCCAGAATCAGTTCAGATATCAGGAGGATCCTGCAGCTTTCAAAACAACACAAAGGGGGAGATTGGTACTTGTACCAAAATGACACTGAAATTAGGATTTATGGCTATGAGTTGGCCCCATATAAACTACCCAGATATCTCCCAATGAGGTTATTTTCTCTGGAGTACTACAGGCAGATAATCAATTCAGATGAGGTACATTTTGTCAAAGCCAAAAAGAAGGCCCAACTCAGAATCAAATATCAACTAGGCCCCTTTGTGTGTAATAGCGGAGAAACTAGAAAGGAAGCAAAGCAAATCCTTCAGAGACTTAATCTAAAACAAAGCTTCATATGGAGATATGATCCCTTGGACTTCATCTACAACAGAAGACAAAAAAACAAGATGACTTCTTATATTCATCACAAAATCCCTGAAACAAAAAAATATGCCAACCAATTGGAGTGGGTGGAAAACACTTTAGAGGATAGGGATAGTATTGAAGTTGTTGTGTAAAACACACTGATCGATCTAGAGAAACAACTTGATGAAGGTTCTTTCCTGTAGGTACCAGGTGAATCATAGGCATAAAGTGAATCACATGTAGAAGAAGAATCACAGGTACAAGAAGAGTCAGAACAACCAGACCTATAAGAGGAGCTAACTCAAACAAGTATACCAGAGCCCATCATGAGTACTCCCCCGGTCTTGCAAACTCCTCTAGATAAGGAGAAAAACCTCAAAATAAACAAGGAGGTGGCCACTACTTCAGGGAAAGCCACATCACAGGCCTATGCAGAGACCAACCTAGTTAAAAGATAAAGGATAAATCCTATCTCCAAACAGGAATTCACAGAAGAAACAGTTGGGGCCACCAGCACAGAAAGAGAATGAAGTAGACATGCCACTCCCTTTGGGGGAACACTAGAACCTTCGACATCACACACTCAGATGTTGGAAAGGCAGCAGAGTGTTGAAGTGTCCTCATTCAGGATGCCAGCTGACAGAGACCAAGACATCAGAGAAATATACAAGGACATAAATGCCAGAAATGAGAGGCTAAAAGCCCAAACATATGCACTGTACTTAAAGATGGCCCCTACCAATCAAACAAGGCTTATGTCAGCCTATGATGTAAAAGAGGGGAAGATGCAAATGACATTCATGAAGCCCACTACTCACCAACCATGAATAGCGGAAAACTTCAAAAAAATAGACTTCGAAGTATTGGCAAAAGACATTCATCCTATTGACCAGATTGAGCTACACAAGCAGACAGGGGAGACGATTTACTCCACCTTGACAGGGAAAGCCATCGCAACCCACCAATTGCAAAACTCCCTGAATAACATATCAGCTCAGTTCCAGTTGGAAAAGGCCTCTTCACAGGCCAAAGATACCAAAATCAAGTCCTTAGAGTACTTAGTCATTGATTTGGGACACGATCCCAAAGATGTAAAGGCCACTGAAAAATTAATAAAGAAGAAGAACAATGATATAGCTGCTCTAAAGCAACAACTCAAGATCCCCCAGTTGCATCACCCATAAATAGCTAAAGTCCTAGAGGCACAAAAAGGACATGAAGAGCTCATGGACTTGGTGATAAAGCTAAATGACCAATTAAAAGAGACAGAGAAGGAGTTGGACATTTTGATTCAGTCCAAACAAGGTGACTTGGCAACAACTTCCACAACTACCATTCTGACACTAACAACTATAGTTCCTTCTACATTGGTAGCATCTTTGACACCAACAATTCCACCTACCACATCACTTCCAATCACAACCGAGTCTACAGCAGTAGGCACATCTATAGAAAAAATAGCAAAGCTAGTAAAAGCCATGGAGGAGATGTCCATCTAGGCAATAGAGCTCAAAAGGCTAAAGGAGAAAGTGGCAAGCTTAGAAACTGACTGTAAGCTTGCCCAAATTCAACAAAGAGAAGAAACACAGCAAGCCCTAAGGATGGGTACGAAAATTAAAGTCCTATAGAAAGATTTGACATTACAAAAACCACTACGACAGACCAAAGAAATGCTTTGGGCCAATATCATTGACTCTGTCAATGATATTTGGCCATCAATTCAAGTTATATTTGAGCAAATGGAACTAGTAAAGGTAGCTACTGGAGCTATCCAAAAGGTAAAGGAAGAATTGGGTGATATGCTTGACGATGCCAATCGACTCATCCACTTCCTGAACAGCAAGAACAAAGATGAGCTAAATGAGCTCGGTATAGAGGATAGGACTAAAGCCATCCTAGAAGTCAAAAAAGTTCTTTCCAAAATAAACCTCATGGTCAACTTAGAAGAAAAATGCCATAACATGCAGGTGGCCATTGACAGGTTTATGGCCAAATTGAAAATTTTGAGAGACAAAGGCCTTCCCAATCCTATGGTCATCCATGATAAACTCATGACCCAATTGGACTACACTGACAAACTTAGGAAATTGGTTAAGGAACAAGCCAGTACTTCAGGTATCAAAGCCTTGCCTACAGGGAAAGTACTATATGACACTTTTGAAAACTTGTTCTTTTTAGAGCATGAGGTGAAACATTTATTTGTCACCAAGCCCAATTTTTCTAAGTACACAGAAGCAGACGGAATATACATAAGAATGTTAAAAGAAAAGTTACCTGAGGATGAGTGGTGGGAAAAAATGATAGATTTACTATAATTTACCACAGTAAATCTAAAGGCAACCAGGTAAAATAGGTAAAAGACAGGTCAGCAAGGTCAAAGAGTAGCAGATTCAAAGGGTATCAGTGAAAGATCAAAATGAAAAATATGCCAGCGTAAAACTACCAGCTAGCTTAAAGGTCCACAACTCAACTGCAGCAACCAGCACTACCACAATAAAAGGGACAACATGATGCAGTTTTCCATCTGTCTCTATCTTCATGCTTGAAGATATTTCTATTTCCTAAATTAAATATCAAACTGTTATGAGATATTTTGTAATTATTTTTTGTATAAATACTTCACATTTCGAAGTATTTGGGGTGGATTGAAAGACATTTATGTAGACTTTTCTCTTAAATCAAAGTCCTATTTTATCAAAGAACAGGATTGGCTTGCTGGATCATGGAATAAAGCTCAGATATTTTTCAGGATTCTTGTGTAAAGTGAAAATCAAATAAGTATTCTCTCATGTGTATTATTGTTTTTCCTTATGTTTCTTAATAATCATATGTGTTCTATGAAATCTGAATGTTAAACTAGGAATGATATTTCAGAACTGGCTTAAATACACTCTGTCTTGACTATTTACATTCTTAATGTTTTCTACTAAACTATCTTAGCTAGGGAATTCTTAGCTACTCCTGAGCTTCCATAGTTTTCCTTTTGGTCTATGTAGCAAAGGATTCTTAATTGCCTTTTGTTGATGATCACGCTTTGTTCCATATTCTGATCCTGGTCCAAGGATTCTTAAGTGCCCTTCACCCTAGTTAGAATCATTCCATACATCAACCCTTGAAGGTTTGCCTTTTGCTTTGCTAGCCTGCTTGTGAACATTCCCTTTAATGATTTAATCCAGTTATGCTATCCTTTTATTGACTCCATAGCCTAATGATTTGAAGAAACTAGCTCTATCCATCTGTTCCTAGAATTCCACCACCCAACCAAAATCAAAATCTTATGAACACTAACAACTAGCCTTAAATCCTCACCCAAACAAAGTTAAATTATAAAGAGAGAGCCCTCTCTGGACTTAGGTTGGCTAGAACCTAAGTTTGAAGATTGGTTTGTGGTTACCTCGGATTATTCCTTGTTTTGATAACTTCTAGGGAAAACTTTTGAGTGATAACACGTCCCTTTTGTCATGGGAGCCTTGCAAACTGTTTTTCTTCTATTTGAAATAACAACATCTTGTCTTGGAAGAATACACTTCATTTAAATAGTTTAATCAGACCTCATAAGATGACTATGTCCAAATTAGCATCATCTCCATCTTATCAAACCTTTTAATCTTAGATCCCTTCATCTTGACCCCTCAAGAAAAATCTCCCTCTCACTTTGATAAATTGGATGGAAAAATGTCATCAATAGCGGAATCATAGCTCCCTCATACTCAAATTGTATTCATAGGTTTGTCTTCAACCTTATATTAATCCAAAGATTTTACAGTAGAGCCTTGCTATGTTTAATTTCCTGAGCTTCTCGTATGGGCTTCAAGGAAGCTCCAAACCAAAGAGCAACTTTCTGAAGAACAAGGTTCTTCTTTAATCAAGAGAAGACATCTTTCTTGAGATGATTTCAACAAAGGCCATTCTTTTACTAACCGATCTTCAAGAGTAAAAGCTTCAAAAGATGCATTTGGCTGGTTTACAGCTTGATTTTTAACAATCCTATAACACAAGCATCAACATATAGGGCCTACAACATATCACCACCGCTACTAGACTTGTAGCGATATCATACAAAATGGTGGGCTGAAAAATAGATCATAAATGATGTTGTGATGCATGTATAGGGATGTCATTCATAGACAGTGTCACTGATATTGTATCTTTACTACACAAGATACTATCCTTGATAGCTACAAATATTCATACTTCCAGGATGACTGCATCATTACTCAATATACCAATATGGTCCATACAAGAATTGTTTTGTTAACAAGGCTTCTTAGTTTTATTCCAGAGATAATAGTAAAACATGTCTAGCAGTAGCTAATCTCAACATTTCCTTATACATATTCATCAGTGAAAACAAGCCGTGTCCTTGATTTGAATGTTTCAACCTCTGAGAAGTTTACCACAACATTCAGTCAATGATGTGTATTAGTGATACAACTTAACAACGAGAGTGGAACCCTTCTCTACTTATTAATGATTCCATGACAACTTCTACACGTAGTCAATTTTCAAACTAAATATTAGACATATCTTCATAAAGCTGTCCTAATTCAGTTGTCACTTATATGATTTCAAAATGACTTTCCATCAAGCTAATACCTTTGCTCTTGGAGATGTTCCATTCTTAGCTTTGAATGATTTCAATAATTCAAGAGAGGGAAGGTCAAGTAGATTTGACAACCAAAAGCCACATTTCACAATATGATAAGGCGTCTCACATTGAATAAAATGGTACTATAATTTGATATCAAGGTCAGAGATAGGATAAGGTTGTCAAGGCATCGAATATGAGATGTAATAGAAGTCCTTACATTTATGTTTTCTTTGACTTCAATCTTCAAATATGAACATCTTAGCACAAAATGTGGTTGCCTTACTTACCAACAAGAAAACTTAATAGGTCAGGCCTTAAGAATAGCCCAGAATTCTTGTGGGGAAGTTAATTGTTGATTTCAATGCGCCGAGATACCTTCAAGAAGAGCATCAATCAAACGTTGCTAGGATTACATCATCATTATAGATCACGATTCTTAAATCAAGTTCAGAGCAAGGTCACTCAGAACCTTAGAGTTGGTATTAAGAATAAAGGACGTATTGCCTTGAGATATCAAGTGACCTATACATCTCCCATAATGACTTCACAGACCTGACTGATTATGTCGATAACATATATATACATATATCCCCAAAAAAATGTTGCAAAAGTTAGAGCAATACAATCATTGATTATCTAATATTTCTCCTTGATTTGAAAAATTTCCCAGAAAGTATGCTGCATAGGATAATCAAGGTTGATCCTTATATTTAGAATTGTCAACAAACTCTCAGCAAAGATCTAGTACTCATGTGCAAATTGGGTTGTCTTCTATATACCCTTTAACAACTGGGCTTTAAATGCTCAGTGATATGCAATGAACCAAAAATGGATGAGATGGATGTGAAATTATTCTCAAAGAGAAATTATTCTTTTAAGAATGATATAGTCCTCCAAAATGAGGGTTGTAATACTTCAATCAAGCATCTACAGAGGTTCGACCCCATCTCCAAGGATCATAGAATATTTCAATATTTAAGTATATCCTCCTATATGCTAGAGATTTCTATACTGCAATTATGAATACTGGTTAGGGCACAAACACAGTTAGCTTCAAGTGTTGATGGTAATACTGGTCACTGGTTAGGGCTGTCAACTTCAGTCCTCATTCTCCTCTCCCTCAATTACTTCGATTATCCATAGAAGACACTCAATCACTAATTTAGAGCTTGGTAACTCCTCCTCAATGAATCCTAAAACAATCCTAGACTACATGGAAGAATTCTGACTTGTCTGCACTCAAGCCTGGGCATATGTGTCCTAGATAGGAATTATACATGCTTTCATACCCATCGAATAGTCTTAGCAACACGCTACTGTAGTAGCTCTATTCTTGCAGCCTGTAATAAAGATAAACTTCACCAAATATCATAGAAAAATATCCAACATGTATTTCTTTGACAATGGCTATATTCAACAGGAAATCCGTACCCAAAATTAAGTGATACGCTGCCCAGACATACCTCCAATCCTCCATGCATGGAGCCACATACCTGCGGCTCTTTCTCCCAAGAGAACTATATAATGCAATTGTTAATAGTTTATTCTGCCATATAAAGTGATTTTTTTCTCAGTGGCGTATATTCTTCTACCTATCTCCTTTCCTTACGTGTTAGTCATATCCATCCATGATGAGTATTCTTGCTAACCCTGCACATTTCTCTTGTACAATGATTGGTGGCATTATCAAGAGTGTTCACATAAATGAGATAAGTTGGAAATGTAGGTGCAAACATAGAGGTGAATGTGGGTGCCTAATAAATAGGGATCTGGTGCTTAATAAGCATGAAGTGAGGTTTTGAGCCCCATGTTTCACCAAATCAATTTCAAACTTTAGGAGTGCCAGAGAAAACAGTGAATAGATAAGGTGTTAGTGTGGGCCTCTCAAGTTACAATGAGAACGCAGGTGCTTGAACATGGTATTAAGCTTTCAGCCCTAAGCTTTTCCAGCTCAAATACTTAAATTTTCTTTTGTGTCATTCCCAAAGGAAGCTATTCCTGTCACAATGCAAATCAAAATTTTGAGTGGAAAATTTAAAAGATTAAGCCCTAACTAGCTGTCAAATAAATCCATGTCATAAAGATTATTTATTGCTCAATTGTTTAAGAATTTTTATAATGTAGATGTAGTGTGCATAGTACAGGTTTTGGATTCATATATGAGCTGCTCTTCTGAATTTCTAAATTGATTGTAGAGATTAAATGGTATATCTTGTACTTTGCTGGAATTCTGGAAATTCTTTTTCCAGCTTATTCCAAAGAAGGGTGGGACACCCAAAAATATGTTGTTTTTATCACCCCAACTATTCTCTGAGAAGGGAAAAAAAATTAAATTTAAACAATTATAAATAAGTGATGTAGGAGCATCGATGCAATTCTAGTCAACGCTCCAAAAAGAGGGCACATCCATTTTAGAATCCTTATTTTTGTATTTTATTTAAAAGTCATTGCAAGAGGGCCAACTATTTTAATTGTAGAGGAATTTGTAATATCAAGTTGTTATGATATTTTGAGGTGAGGTTTTGTAAATATTAACAAATATTTAGATTAGTTATTGGGTAATTTAGGCAGATGTCTAGTTTCTTTGTTCTAGAGATATTTTAACACCAATAAATATTGTATATGTGCAGATGTACAATTAAATAGAGAAAAGGAGTTATTTTGGTAGATAAAAAGAGAAGAGCTCAAGAAGCCTACCTTTGGCAGTTCCTCTATAATTAATCCCTTCATGTTTAATGGAATTGATATGATTTTTTGTGTCCATGTTTCTTGTCCGAGTAGATGTAAACTTACTGCTAACTATAGAATGTATCTTTTTGTTTTGTATAGAGATTTGGAGCATAAAGTGGCGATAGAGCCAAGTAACTTACAACGAATTTGATTGAAGAGGCCAAACGGGGTAAATACTTTCGCATCTGGAATTGGAATTGGTGCTTGTATTGGACATATTAAAAGAGCATGGTCTTTGGGTTGAATTGAATGGTGTAGAAAGGAGAGGAGTATGCGTTAAAATTTAAGAATCATGGATCATTGCAGGATCACCAGTCAAAACACCAGAAAGTGAATCGAATAAAAAACCAAAGAGATCCACAAAATCAAAAGGATATTCATAAGATGCAAAGAAACAAGAATCATAAGTAGAAGCTAGTAAGGAAGAGGAAATGCATGATACCCATCATGGGGAAGATATTGCTGAAACAGGGGAAGATGCTGATCACAAAAAGGAAGAAGAAGGGAAGGGAAAAGATGATCTTGATAAGAAGAAGGAAGCAGAAGAAGAGAGTGATGACAAAAGGGAAATAGAAAACAAAGAAAAAATACATGGGTCCAAAACTGAAGAAATAAATAAAATGGATGAGAAGGCAGAAGAGATGGCACCACAAGGGGAAGAAGGTGACAAAAAGAAAGATCCAGTGCTAGAGAATGAAGAAAAGCACAAGGATTTGGAGAGTAAGGGAGAGCCTTAGGAACCCAAGCAAGATTCAGTTTATGTAACAAAGGAGAATGGTTTTGATGGAATAGGTACACTGGAGAACTGTGCCCTGGTCAAACATGCAGAGCCAGTGAAGGAAATGCATGACTCGAGGGAAAAATTACTTGAAGGTCAAGCAGGACAAATGGCAGACGAGATTAGTTTACTTTCCAACCACACTGCAGTAAAACAAACCCCTGAGCCCCTACTTAATGCATCCAACTGAACTTCTATGGTTTAAATTTGTGCATTGTTGGAGTTTAGCTTCTTAATTTACACATTATTCATTGGGAGTTCTGCCCCAGGTTTAGAGTTTGAAGAGAGGAGGAAAACTCTAGGATTGTTTCTTTAATATTGTAGTGATAGATTACTACTATCCTACATATCATAGCGAAAATGTTGGGTTGTGCTATATTCTTTCCACGACTAGCCCACGTAGTTAACCAGGGGGTTAGAAGGGGGCCGGAGCCCCCCCTTCGTTGCACCAATTGCGTAGTGGGGGGAGTCACAAGGGGTTTGAGGGGTGTAGGTAACCCACTCTATGGGGTTCGGGGCAGCACCGTGGAAAATTTTGGTTTTGGACCCTATATTAGGTTGGGCAGACCTAGCTATGGTTTTGTGCATGTTTTTCACACATGGTTTTGGATGCGATTGTTTTCGGTCCATGGTTTTGGACGCGATGGTTTTCGGTCCATGGTATTGGATGCTTTAGCATGTATAAATATGTATTGTAACCTTGAAAGGAACATAATGAGAAATCAAGCTGGTAGTCCCAGTTTTGGGATCTAGGGGACAATCTCTGTGTATATGTGTTTTATGTGTTATGATGTCGCATTGTTTATTTTCTATGTTTTAGAATTCATATGCAAGTAATTTCTGTACAGGGTTAAAACCTACAGAAAATGGAACTGGGCTTTTGCAGCGACTCTTGCTACAGTTGCATAGTCACCGACTAGTTTCCATGGTTTTGGTTCTTTGACTTGCATTTCTTATCAATTTACTTTTTGTAAATTTAACTTATCTAGTTCCTTTTATAAATGTTCACTACAGTTTTTAGCTTCTTGCATATGATTTTATTAGTCTTCTCTTTATGATGTAACAAATTATCGATGAATTTTTATGTAGCTATATTTAGTTCTCAATATATTCAATTTATCAGTAGTATGGAAAATGGTTAGGTTTGGATGTTTTATAGTTCTTATTGCATGTTATACATTCTCTGAAGCAAGGAGATGCAAAATGTTATTTCTCAGAGTCCATTACATCTGTAGCTTTGAAAGCTTAGATGTGTTCGGTTGTACCCCCAATATTCTAATTTTATTGTTTAAGATTTTGTTGATTTTAGCTTTTTAACCTAGACGAGGTCTCTATGTTGTTGCATATCATGAAGCTTGAGACCTAAACAGAGCAGGATTCAGGAGCGAATCTCAAATATAACACCGATGCAGAATTTGTTTGGGGTGAGTCTTTGTGGGAATTATGTGTTGCTAATACCTTCTTGATTATGGGTAATTTGTCTTTCTTATTCTACAAAGGCAAGCTTCATTATATTTGTTTTAGTATCAGTTTCAAGTTGTTGGATCATGTTCTTTGTTTTAATGAGATAGTTGATTTATAGGCATTTTATTGGGAACCCTTAAAGCGTCTTAAAAATTAAAAATAAACAATTCCCACATTTTTTATATATGTTTTACTATTGGAGTGGGTCCTAAAGATATTTTTTTGTGTTTAACCTTGAATGATTTTGATTTAGTGGTGCATGATTTGTTGTTTTGAAGTGTCAGATTTATCTTCCACAAGCCTTTCTTTGCATTCTTCATGAATTATAACAGATGTACCTTATGTAGACCATGAAACATTTTTTGTGATGGAGTAGGCATACAGTAAGGATAACATTCTATTGAAGTGAATGTGATAACCTACAGGAATTGATGTGGGAATGGAAGGGAACGATACTTCTTTAGTTCGTGGTATTATTTTTGTATATAATTCTATTAATAATGTTTATGACCTATTTTAGTTTTTATAGCTACTTATCAACGTTTTGGTACTTATGTGAATTGTATCTCCTCTCTTTATAAACTCTCGTCATGGAAAACAGAAAGGGATTCACTATAGTAGTGGCAAGAACCAGCGTCCCTGTAGAGTTTATGGGAAGTGTGGATTTACTTTTTGCTTGACGACACAAAATTGTATGCCTTCTGTTTCATGGAAATTTTAGGCCTTAAACTCTTGGTTCTTGGTGTTCAAGACATTCTTGTTGTTCAATACATTAATTTAATATTGTTTAGCTTATATTTTCAAGAGATTCTCTGATTATAGAAATGCTAGGGTCATTCCTACTTCAAGCAAGTGATATTAGTTCTTAATATTGTTTCCAGTGTCGTTTCTATTTCCTATATGATGTTAGTTCCAATGTGGTTCCAATGTAATCACTCATTATGTAAAAGAGACCTTAAAGAGAAATGATCAGCTATGGTAACACCCTAGGGTGTTTCCAAAGGAGGTAGATTATATATGCCTTCATTGACTTAGAGGTCAAATCATTGTGTGGAGGTGGGTCCCTTGTCCCACAAGTAAGGGGTCTCATACACGAATGTGGGGTGTGGCTTGGTTGTGACCTTTCGAATTGTATTTCAAAGGTATGAGAGTGCAAGGAATCCTTGTCTTTAGTGAGGTGCATGATAAGGTAATGCTTGCCTTCAACTTGTAGAAAATATTGTAGACTTTTGGAGGCTTATTTTGGAATACACCATTGTTTTGAGCTAGCCAAATGGAGCAGATCACCTCTACAACCAAAATTTTGTCTTATGCTCTAGTTGTAGTCCATTCATTTAATGCCTCTGTGTTATCTCCAATCCATTGTTGCATTTTACATATTCTATGAGTGATATTCCATATCTCATTGGTGACATGACAGTGAATCAAAAGGTGATTTCATGCTTTTTTGTTATTGCCTTAAGAGCACATGTGTTGGTACTTTTCCATCCTCTTCTTCTAAACATGTCTAGGTTGGGATTGCACCATTGATTTGATATTTCGGGCCCCAACCTTTGTTGTAGATTGTTGTCTTCCACCTAGGTGGCATCTAGATGGTCTAGACTTGTGCTTGAACACCTTATTTGGTGCAAACCTATTCACAAAGATTCATCAATTGATTTTTGATCATCATATAGATCAATTTATATGTTATTTTATATACATGCACATAATCAATCTTCCTAAAACATGGTTTATTTTTGTGTGCCTTAGCCAACAATGTTTCTCCAAGTGGGACGGAAAACAATGCTTCTATATCCAGAATTAAAGAAAGTCAATCCTATCGGAATCAAGGAAGTCCATCCTATCATGTTGGTTAGCCCTCCCTCCCCAACTACCATTGAATAGTACTCTTCCTTTATAAAGATTGAAAGTATTTCTTCACTTCGGTATTGTGTTCATTCTTTCTATTCTCTCTCAAAGATTATCCACCCCCATGATACCTTCCAACTATGAAACAACCAATGGAAAAAAAAAGTGGGTTTCTTGTCAAACTACAAAACAATGATAGATCTCAATGAAGAAGGCAAGGGGAACAGAAAAGACCCAGAGAGAGCATTACAACAAGAACAAAAATCCCAACACTAATCAATAGGACAGAGCAAGCACCTTGTAGGATTAGCAATGGTGATATGGCTATGGCGATGGCTAGATTGCTTGGATGGGTCGTTTAGTCAGTCTAGCTTGTTCACTGCCCCTTGAAACCTAATGAAACCTAATCTCGCATAAGGGCTAACTGCCTTATGTTATCTCTCTGTCCCTAAAAGAAGAGCTTGACCTTGACCTTGACCTTGAATTTGAGCTTGAGGTTACACTTTCCCTCAAATGAAAAGAAGAGCTTGACCTTAAGGAAAGGCCTTTCATTACCACTTCCTTTTCCTCAAAGAAAGAATAATAACCTTACTTTCATTCTAAGCCTGAACTTCCCTTCGGTAAAGAGGCAAGTATTATCAATGAGCAGGAAATTTGCCTAACCATCACAGTGTGTATCATTCGGTGCCATATTGTGTCATAGTATTGTACCATGCATGTTGGGTGGATGTGTCAAGTTGTGATGGTTCCTCCTCTCATGGTCTGGCGGTACGGACTTCCCTCTGTTTAGGTGGTTCCGACTTCTCTTCTTTCTCTCGGGTATGTTGGAAACCAGGGGGCCTTCCTCTCTCAAGTATGGAGGCTCAATAGGGTACATATCCTCTTGGCCATTAAATGCCACAAATCATAGTGAGATGTGCTTGAGTGTGGGTTAAGTAATTACATTGTGGGAGAACTAATATGCATTTAAAATGTCTATCAAAAGAGGAAAGGTGCAACAAATATGCATTTACAATGTATATCAAAAAAAGAAAGGTTGATTGTAGAATGCATGTGAGGTCATAAGAGAAGCATGATGTCACTATACCATGGATATAAAAATAAAAGGGTATAAAAAATGTGAATAAAAAAAATGGATACATACAATATTTAGTGAAAATAGGGGTTTTATAAATTGGGAAGGTGTATTGGATTTATATTGGTAGGGGGTTAAATAATGTGATTTTTAGAGGTATTATCCAATATGCATTCAAATTAAGGGTATTGTTAAGTATGGCACGAATGCATGTGCTATGTCATAGGTTTAGTGAGTGAAGCCCCCGTGGACTAGCTATGGTGTACCCGCTCTAGAAGTTCAGGCATTACTTGTTGGGCGGACATTTTAAGATGTATACAGAACCTTTGGCATTAAAATACCTTATCAACAACCCTGTCTTGGGGAGGAAGATATGCAAGTGGTTGTTGTTGTTCTAGGAGTATGATTTTGAAGTTATTGTGAAACCAAGACACTTGAATGTTGGACTGAATCATCTGTCGCACATTGAAACATGAGAGGAATGTACGAATTAGGAGGAAGGAGTATTTAATGCGTAGCTATTTATAGTACATGTCACAAACAACCACTTTGAATATATTATTCGCTTCTTGTCAACAAGTACAACCTCGGAAGGATATACAAGCCAACAGAAGAAGGAATTGGTGGTGCACATGATAGACTTTTCTGTCATTGCAGGGCACTTGTACAAAATGGGATCAGATGAAATATTACGACATTATGTGCCAGAGCTTGAACAAAACAACATCCTCACTAATGCTCATGGCAGAGCCACAAGAGGTCATTATGCAGGAAAAGAAACAACACAGAAGATTCTACGTGCTGGGTTATGGTGGTCGGCCTTGCATAAGGATTCAAAAGCATATTGTAGGGCATGGACTCATGCCAAAGGATGGGAAGACCATCGTGCAAGGATGATGTAATGATCCTTAATAGGAATATAAGTGACAAAAAGAAAATAATACATGCAGCAAATTACAAAAATGAAATATTCAGCAAACACCCATATAAAAGCTGCAAATGGAGAATCTCTCAGCTATTTAATTATATTTATGCAAGTCAAATACAATAGATTATGGAATGGTGCACCTGAGATTATCTAAAAGGACAAGCAAGACCAAACCCAGGTAGGAAAATGCCTGTGTAGAAGGCTACCCATCTGCTACACCAATCTTCATTGTGTTGCCCAGAAACTACTACTTTTCTGAAGTTCGAATGGCTGAAACTACCAAAAAAATTATATTCTTTTAACCTTGGACTCCCTGGCCAAAACCCACGAAAACCCAGAAATGGTTTGGCCTGATTTGGACTTCCCAAAATTGACCCCCAAAGGCACTATTCAATCCCCAACAATTCTACATTATCCGCTGCAAATATATGGCTTAAAACCCAATCTCTAGTGCTCATAAAATTATGAAACTTTTATTTTTGATCCTTTCCAAAACCCAGAAAAACCCATAAAGTCTTTTGGCTAGTTTAGACTTCTGATTTTCGACCCCCTTGGAGCCTCACCTCAGCTCTAGTTGCCAATTTTGACTTGCTCAAAACTGCCTGTAAATCCACCTGAAAACTTCTCCAAAGTGTTGAGCTCACCTGTGCTATCCAATCCCTGACTCCCCGGATGATCTCTTGGCCCAACTTAGCTACTCCCAAGTACCACAAAAATTTGTTGTGTGGCCTCTGGGTTGTTCCCTAGCCCAATAGTTTGAATTTGTTGGCTCAACTAGCTGTAAAACCTAGCAAGAATGCTATTCTAATGTTTCTATCTCATCTTCCTAACTATTGGACAAGCAACCATATCTCTTCTTGCCTCAATCTCCCTTTGTGTGTTTCCTGGCTGCCCAAAAATATGCACTCCTTCCTCTGCACTAGTTGGTGGTGCTATATCACTACCCAAAACTCCTGAAATCCTATAGAATTTCCTCTCTAAGGAGGGCACGGATGGTCCCCTGAAGTATAGGTTGAATCTCCCACTTGATAGATTCATGGCTATATAGCCAGTTGACTCAACTAAATAGCAGAGTAAACAGTCAAGTGATTTTGTTTGCAAGATGTATGAATGAATCCCAAAATGAGAGCTGCTCCCTCCTTATAACTCCTTGGGCCTCCATTGCCTCACGTGGGCCCCTCCATCCACTTATTCGAATTTCCCTCCAAGCTATTCGAATGGGCCAATTCGAATTCCCATGTGGGTGGCCCCCACATTCCACTAGAAACCAAATTAAGTCAAATTGCCTCCTAAGTCCCTAAGTAAAAAATGATGGGTTCTCTTCCTTAGCCAAAATTGTGCTAATTTGTGTAGCAACACCTTGTTACAAATGTGTTTGAGAAGGGACATGACAGATGAGGTGCCGCTGAATATGCAAATATCACTACAACCCTTTGAGAAGTGGGCGATTGACTTTGTGGGACCAATTCAGCCTCCACGGAAGAAGACGGGTGCACAGTACATCATCAGCACGACTGAGTATTTAACCAGAAGGGTGGAGGTGCAGCCTATGAATGATTGTACAAGCGTGACAACAACCAAATTTATCTTTGAGTACATACTGATATGTTTTGATTGTCCAAAAATTCTAATGGGTGACCGCAGTACACACTCTCTCAATGAGACAATCAGCGCGATGATGGAATAGTTTCAGGTTTACCATCAAAAGAGCACACCCTATCACCAGCAAGCTAATGCAAGGTAGAAGAATTTAACATATTATTGGAGAGCGCGCCCACAAAGGTCTTAAATGCTCAAAGAAATGACTGGGATGTTCACGTGCCCGCGGTGCTATGGGCTTACAGGACGACTTGCAAGAAGCTAACTGGACAAACGTCGTTTAGACTAGTTTATGGAGTGGAAGTTGCAATGTTGATGGAGTACATTGTACCTAGTTTGCTCATAGCGGCATTCACGCGAATGGCGAATCACGAAGCCCTGGAGGAGAGGGTTGTGCAGCTAACAGAGCTTGAAGAAGATAGATTGTTAGCTGGATTCCATCAACAAGTTCAAAAGGAGTGTGGAAAGGCATGGCAAAATCAGCATATCAACCTGCATTCCTTCAAGGTAAATGATCTAGTTCTATTATATAACAACAACTTTGATAATTTTCTAGGAAAATTTCAGATGCATTGGCTGGGGCCGTATGTCATCAAGGAGATTACTGATGGTGGAGCAGTTTAGCTAGAAAAGTTGAATGGAGAACCATTCCCAGGGCGAATGAATGGCAGCCGATTGAAGCCTTACACCAGTGATCCGGCTATATGACTACATGGTGGAAGCACAGTCTTAGCACTCCAGGGAACTAAAAGGAGGCACGAGACTATTAACTACACTACTCAGGTTGGGGAGCTACACTATTGGGGAACTGCGTGAAATGAAGGAATGTCATAGTGTTAGTAGAAATGTGCAGGGATCTACGCTATCCAAGAATCAACTGTGTAGGGCAGCCGAAAAGTGACCGTCATGGTCACTGTTCATGACTTGACAGTGGGAAAATGGCGAAATGGAGCGGTAGGTGACATTTAAGCCGGAATTTAAGGGCAATATCTACGAAAATCTATTGCCAATCTAGCAATTATGAATGAATTATGGGGGGAATGGTTGGATTTGAAATTGAAAATGCCTATAAATTACAGGTGGCTACCCAACGAAAAACACTTGGCATTTTGAGAATTTAGTTGTTGAGCTCTCAGGCACACATGAACAATGAGAACTTTGAAGCTTTGATAGCGAGTTCAGTGTTTGAGAGGTTGCCAAAAGAGACACAAGAGTTGTTGTCCAGTATTATGTCGGCGCCCAAAGAAACTGTGAGTGCAGGAGAAGCAATGGTAGCTAAGGGAACTGCCCCAGAAATACCAATGGCAGCTGAGGGAGCTGCCCGGGAGGTTGAGAGCATCGAAATACTGGACGAAGTGCATAAATCACTAAGGACACCTAGGCCAAGGCCTACACCAACCCAAGTGGGTCCAAAATCAAAGAAAGGCAAACAGAAAGCAC
>APFE030736639.1:78160-98214 GCA_000404065.3 Pinus taeda | reverse complement strand
GAAGGATAAATTTAAGCTCCCAAAGAAGTCGTGCGGCTACTCCATCACTAGCATAACCAACCCTAGGGTCAAGGTAGCCACTCAGATCCTGGCAAGCAAGATTATGCGGAAGTGTCGCATAGATGAAGTGCAGACACCAGTACTGTGTTTAGCAGCCCAGTGCACAGAGGGCGTACAATTCAACTAGGCGCACTACCTCTATAGCGATTTTCTTGCTAAATCCAGAGAGGGGCAAGATCAAAGCAAGACATTTCACTACTTATGGCTAATGGTATCCATTTACTGGTCACGTGGGAGTTACTAGAGGATAATGAGTTTCCTCAGGTTGCACAGGACCTACCAAAAGCAGTGAAGTTTGCTTCACTTGGGGCTATAAAGGACCCCCAAACGATCAAGGACAATAATGTCTTTTGGACCTTGATGGAGACGAATATTCACATGGCCATCAACCACAAGCCGCGGTTGTTGCCGACCATTTATGATCAGCTGGTAGAGTGTGAAATTCAAGGCGGGCTTCCACCGCGTCTCCATCCGTGTGTGGAAGGATCCTAAACAAAACTGGTATGACCTTCCCTCCCTAACCATAGACGACGCGATCACAATAGTCCTTGACCGCTGGGTGGCAGATTGGCACACCGCTTCATACTTGACAGCTGGGTCTAGCAAGTTTGCAGCACAGCGAATGAAGGAAGAGGCCAAGTGAAAGATGGAACAACTAGCAGAAAAAAGGAAGAATGAGATTGAGGACAAAGCTAGGGTAGAGCACGTTGCTGAAAAACAGACAGAGGAAGAAGAGGAGTGCGACTCTGACAGGAGTCAGAAGTCGCCTTCCGCAGAAACAGAAGAGGAGGAGGAACAATAGACAGGCAAGGGAGGATCGCATCCGGAGACTACTCTGTTCTGGATCAAGTGCAAGCGGGAATCACAAAAGGTAGGGTCACAAAAGAAGTCCGAGGCTAACAAGACTTCCCTCGACCTGATCACCTTAACAGAAGGTGATCTGTATGACATTGGTGATACGGTGAGGGATGCCACCATGGAACTGCTACAATAGTTCAAGCAGCAACAAAAGCAGGCCTCAGGCGCCATTCAGATGGGTCTGCACGAGCTATAGATCCAGGTGTCATAAGTGCATACTAGTGTGGGTCGAAGTAGCATGGTGTCAACTAGCTTAGTGCCTGGGACAGTTGAAGAAGTAGAAATGATTCGCCCCTTGGAACCCCAGTTTATTGTGCTGCTAGATGTAGCACCGACCGCGGAAGGAGAAGATGATCGGGCCACTATCCATGCCCTCTAGAAGGACAGGCTAGACTTGGTCGTTCTTCCAAGAGAAGCCCTTCATACCCTGCATGATGGTGTGATTGCAGAACTTTGGGCTCGAGAACAACGAGCACTAAATGTCATTAGTGAGCAGAAGGTAAACAACGCCCAAATGTTTCCCGAGAAGACTTCTGTCATCGAGCTCTTTAAGGCTATCACTGCGAAGAATCGGTACACTACCAAGATAGTGGCAGAGGCATGCAAGTCTGTACCCAAGCTGGATATTCTTGAAGATGTGCAAGTGGACAAACGAATTCAGAAGCTCACTGCCAGAGTGCACGAAGAGAGATCAGAGCTTGCCAAGGTTTAGTTGGAACTGAAACTTAAGATCATAGAACTTGTGTTGAGGGACTATCCCTCGACTCCGCCATAGGTAAAGGAGCAGCATGAGACCACTGTTAGAGATGCAGTAGCCACTATAAATAGCGTAGTGAAGGAGTGCACAACACTCTTCGAGTAGGCGCTCGAAGTGTTTAGGAATTTACAGGAGGATCCCACCTTGCAAAGGTTGGAAACAGAGGCCCAGGAGCTACAACAGAGATATGATGAAGTCAAATCAACGATGTGCACCTTCGCCCTTACACAGAGGCTAGCAAAACTATAGGAGGCACAGACGTTAAAGGTGCAAGTTGATGCAGCACAGCACAAAGAAAGCATCCTCAAGGCAAAAGTAGGGCCTTGACTTAATGAAGCCTATGCACTCACAACCACCATCGAAGGAAAAATGGCTAGTTTGTAAGTAATGTAGTAGAAGGTATAGGCAGATGGCACAGGGCCAGTGATGAAGCAACTCATCAAACAGATGAAGCAGGTGGCAACATAGTGCACCGCCGAAGTTGTAGTCATACAAGTGGAGCTGGAAGGTCTTCACGACAAGTTGTCCATGCTTACATAGTGACTCGAGGGCGAGTCACCAGATTTGTTTTTGGGGCCTGTTGGGAACAGGTCCCCTAGGGTTAATTTTAGGGTTAAAAGCCCAAGTTTTGGGGCCAAAGGCCCAAGTTTTGTGTAAAGGAATGTAAAGTCTCCTTATTCTCTGGTCATAGAGCGCGAAAATTGTCAAGAGTCAATAAAGGGTTTTCGCCCTTCTTTTGTGTAAAAGCATGTCAGATTTAGATATCTACCCATGGTTCGCGAACAACAGGATTGTATAAAAATGAGCTCTTAGAGGAGTCTAAGATAGTTCAGTTCAATTCATAGTGGAGTCTTGCTATGTTTGATGCATGGGTGTGTGAGAGCTAAGAGCGAAGAGTCTTAGCGTAGGAAGAGGCTCTGTAGTTGAGTGGGCAGAGACCTAAGGTAGAAGTCTGCAGTTGAGTGCGCGTACCCCCACAGCTATGTGTGCAGGGTAGTTAAAGTCTGTATTGGATATCTGAATCAATAATAAAGAAAAGAGTTCTGAAATTACCTGTGTATTTTACTTCTGTTCCTTGCATGCAATTATGTTATGTTGAATATTAGGCTTATGTTTTAATGCTACTCTGATGCACGAATATATATGTTTCTCTGTTTTATATGACCACAAGTAGATATATATGTTTACGTGAAGACAACCATAAATGGATGTTAAAGTAACCAATACTTGAGCGAATCTGGGTAGATACAAAAGTAAGAATAGTTACAAGGGTGCATAAGTGCCTGCTCTAACTATTTAGGGCCCGCGAAGGATGAACGAAGACTTTCATAGAGGCTTCGAGGATGAATAAGAAAAGTACTTGGATAAGCCCTAAAGGGATTATTGATCTGCGTGAAGGAAGGTTAGGGCAAATAAACGACATCACAATCTTCTCAAGGTGCAGAAACTTCGTTCCTCCATCCTCCCATGCTGCTTCAGGCGAGACTTCAATCCGTGCTCTGTGGATTGATGCCGAAAGGGCTAGTAGTGTAGGGATTTGCTTGGCTGCTTAAACATTGAACTTGGGTCAGGGCCCATCAAGCCAACAATATACCTTGGGTTTATAATTTTAATCCCTTGGGTTTAATATTATTCCCTTTGGTTTGTAGTATTAATCCCTTGTGTTTATTAGTGCCCTAGATTTATAATATCAATCCCTTCTGTTTATTAATATGATGATTCATATTCCTAAGGTATAATATTATTGATAAACTTTATAATATTAATCTTTTGGGTTGATAATATTAATCTTTTGGGTTTATAATAATAATCCCTTGTTGTTAATATTATTTCAGGGGATTATAATGTTGAATGGGTTTATAATATCAATAATCCATTTGGTTATATAATAATAATAATATATAATATAAAGTGTCATTATAATTGTTATATTATTATCATATTTATAATAATAATATATATAATTATTATTATTGTATTATTATTATAGTTATATATTTATTAATATGAATATTAATGTTAATATTAAAACTATATCCATTGGCGCCTGTTGATGTATATCAACGACATTTATTAATGTGGTTAATAACCCATAACAATATTAATCAACCCTATTAATATTAAGATTATTAATTACTTTTTTTTTTGTCTGTGAAGTTGTTTGTCATCCTTCGCTTGACCTATGGCTTGAGGAGTCGTGAACGAGGGGCATCTAAGTCGTCAAAGTCACCCGAGGATCTCACTCAGCCTGGGCCACACCAACCAACCCATAGCTGACTCGAATTTTTCTTAAAATGTCTTCTCTCCTTATCATAGGGCACAACCACCCTCGTGAGGCTTGATCTTGGTTGTACTACTGAGACTTGACAAAAATATTAATTACTATTAATAATCTTATTAAAATAAGATTAATGTAAAATGAGTCTTTAATATTAACCATAATAAATTAATATTTAATATTAATTTGTATTTTATTATTAATATGAAACTTTATTTTATCACAATTTAGATTTTATTCATTTTATCACTAATACTTTTTATTTTTATTATATTAATATAAATTAAACATTAACTTTAATGTTAATCTTTAATTATTAATGTGTTTAATATAATTTGTGATATTAATGTGTTTATCACTATTAATATACTTTCAATTTATAATATTAAACTATTAAGTTTATTAAATAAAAACCTCTTATTATTAATATTAATATTAAATTTTCATATAACATTAATTTTATTATCAATATTTAACTTTATTTTATTTTTTATTGATTTTATTATTGATTTTAATATTAAAACTAGACTTTAATTTTAATATTAACTTTTAATATGGTGCATGTGGTTGATATATGCCTATGGAAATATATGAACGATATTTATGAATGTGGTTGTGCTAGTTTTACTATGGTGAATAGTTGGAATAATTTAATCTTGGGGAAGCCCAAAATGAAAAAGTCTATCAAAATCAAGAGTAATATCCAAGAGGGATTAAACCAAACATATTATATATTTAATACTTAAAATAATAGAAATTCCACTCCTCCTCCTCCTCCTCCTCCTCCTCCTCACGCTAAGCTAAAATATGCCAAACATCTACCTACAAACAAGTCATGGTCACTTTCACTTTCAAGAAAAAGCCCCACACTAAACCAAATGTGCCAAACATGTGCCTCCTCCTCCTCCTAAATATGCCAAACATCTACCTACAAACAAGTCATGGTCACTTTCATAAAATATGCCAAACATCTACCTACAAACAAGTCATCGTCACTTTCGCTTTCAAGAAAAAGCCCCACACTAAACCAAATGTGCCAAACATGTTCCTCCTCCTCCCCCTCCTCCTCCTTCGATAAAATATGCCAAACATATACCTACAAACAAGTCATGGTCACTTTCACTTTCAAGAAAAAGCCCCACACTAAACCAAATGTGCCAAACATGTTCCTCCTCCTCCTCCTCCTACTCCTACTCACAAGTCATGGTCACTTTCATAAAACATGCCAAACATCTACCTAAAAACAAGTCATGGTCACTTTCACTTTCAAGAAAAAGCCCCACACTAAACCAAATGTGCCAAACATGTGCCTACAAAGAAGTCATTGTCACTTACATTCCTCCTCCTCCTCCTCCTCCTCCTCACACTAAGCTAAAATATGCCAAACATCTACCTACAAACAACTCCTCCTCCTCTTCCTCCTCAAGCTAAGCTAAAATATGCCAAACATCTACCTACAAACAAGTCATGGTCACTTTCACTTTCAAAAAAAAAAAAAAAAAAAAACCACACTAAACCAAATGTGCGAAACATGTGCCTACAAAGAAGTCATTGTCGCTTACACTTTCGAATAAGGGCACTAAGCCAAACATGTGCCTACAAAGAAGTCATTGTCCCTCGAGAGGCACGTTCGGCCGAAGAAAAGGATGGAGAGAATATCGGCAATTCGCACGACCTTTTCAAACAAAAACGAAAACTAAAGAAAAAGCAAGGAAAATGATTTTAATTGGTTTTTCTCGTCATGGAAATACTTCACCAGATCAAGCTGTTGTGATGTTCAAATTTTGGACTTCTACCATCTCTTTTAAGTTTCCCACCGTTTCCACCGCTATTTTCCTCAACACCTGCTACGAGTTTAGAGTTGCAACCGTCATTTCCAAATCCTTCTGCAACTTCGGCATTATCGATATAATTGGTGTTTCAAGCTTTTGTAAGTGGGCCTTTTGTGTTGTCAGAAAATTTTTGAGATGAATTTCAGAGGTGTTTCTGCCTACTGGTGCCATGCCTGCAATGGATTGTTCGGGCTATCCGCAAGAGATTCCTTGGTTTGCCCCACCTGCGGCCGGGGCTTTATCGAGGAAATAAGGGACCCTGTTCCGATCTTTCCAATTACGAACCCCGTAGACGATGAAATCTTGGCGGCCCGTTCAAACCCTCCCAATGAACGCGAAATCCAGGAAGCCTCTGATCAGCTGTACGGCAGGATGTTCAGACAGGACACAGCTGTGCAGAATGGCGCGATGCAATATATTGTTGGTAATGTTAGAGAAACCCAACCCAGGGTATTCTCTGCAAACAGTGGAGATTATTTCATGGCCTCCGGTTTGGAGCAGTTGATACAGCAGCTCTCTGAGAACGATAGGTCCGGTCCTCCCCCTGCCCCGACAGCATCTGTGAACGCAATGCCGACAATTAAGACCAATTCCAGGCATCTGGCTAACCATTCACAGTGTCCTATCTGCCAGGAAAGGTTCGAAATAGGCCGCGAAGCTAGGGAGATGCCCTGCAGTCACATTTATCATTCTGATTGTATTCTTCCGTGGCTGGCACAACACAATTCGTGTCCTATCTGTCGCCTTGGATTGCCAATGGCTGTTCCAGAGAGTGCAGACAATGGAGCCTCTTACATGCCCAACAATGATGCTTTATGTCCGCAGGGGACTTCCGACCTCGGAAACCGAACAGTTCTGCAAGGATCTCAGGATGCCACGGTGTTTTCTATCAGGATGGATCCCACTGGTCGAAACAGGCCTGTTTATGTTGCAGTTGGAAGGACTACCAATGCTGCTAATAATAATAATAATTCAGAGGCCGGCGATAGCAGTGGTGCTGCATGAACTCCGCACAACGGAGAAAATGAACGGAGGAGGAATCTATTTTGTTATATTTGGCCTTTTTGGTTGTTTTCTGGGAATTATCGGCGGCCACGGTGCGCTCGAAATGCGAATGGTTTGCGTTCCAGTTCCAATTCAACTGATGAATATCGGAGGCGTCCGGACGTTGTATATGGTATCAAAATTTATTTTGCAATAACCTTCTCTATATATCTATTAACTAGAATCTGGTTCTACCATGGGTTGTAGATGAGCAGGAGCAAATGTTAAATGTGATGTGCAAACGAACACGGAAGAATAAATGTTCATCGTCTTACGCACTTCATGGTTATTCTTTTCCAGTGATTATTATTATATTGTGAGATTTTTTAATTGTTTTTTTCCCAGTTTATTTTTCTAAAATTTAAGAAAAATTTATTGAAATCACAAATTTGATACATAATTTTTGCCTAATGGAAACATCCTAAGTTATTTTCAAGGTGCTAAATCTAAAGATATAGTCAAAAAACTAGTTTAAATAATGGAAATTAAGATTTCACATTTTTTTAACGTGCTATATCCAAATATACAATCAAAATCACCAGTTTAATTAACACAAATCAAAATTTCACTTTAAATTTTTCCATCAATTTCAAACATCGAAAAATACAAAAAATCACACTAAAAACAACTCCTTATAATTTAAAGATTCCTTAAAGTTAAACTACTAGAATGGTTAATAGGTCGGATTTAGTATACCTTTGATTTTTGCTGTGCATAGACGCCCCCTTTGGGAAATGTCTGAAATGAGCCTCATTAAAGTGTAACAGGCAACTTTCTCCTTTAGTAATTGCTCTTTATAAAAAAAAAAAAAAATGATAGGAAAATTAAATTAATTTTAAATTAAAAATATTAAAATAAAAAAATCGAAATATTTATTAATAATTAATAAATATATTCACATATAGTATAATTAATAAATATTCACACGTTTTTAATTTAGGTAAGACGTGAAACTTCCAAAACACCCCTTACAACTTCTCTCAGGAATAAGGATCCATGTTAGATTATTTCTTATTTGGCAGTGTATTAAAAACAAATTCATATTAGATCAAACAGGATTTTTTCAATATGTTCATCTTGGCCATTCCAACATTATAATACTTAATTACAATTAAAAAACTTTGGGTTTAAAAAAAGGTGTCACACCCTGCTTATCTTTGTTTACCCCATTTCTCTCCCTTCTCTATATGTCCCTTCCTCTCTTTCCCTCTCTCTCATGAGGGTTTCAGTGGAGGATAAATACCATAGCATGTGCATTCATATTAGGGGATATATATTGAGGAAAATTGGCATAATATATTGGGGATATATAGGGGTTAAGTGGATTTTATATTGGCAAGTATAAAAAATGGAGCTCAAAGTTAACAAAAAAATATAAAGGGGTGTAAAAAGTGTTAATTAAAAAATGGATACCTACAATATCTAGTGAAATTAAGGGTTTTTGAAATTGAGAAGGTTTGTTGGGTTCAAATTGATAGGGGGTTAAATAATGTGATTTTTAAAGGTATTTTATAATATGTAGTCAAACTAAGGGTATTCTTTAGTATTCCATGAACACATGTGATGTGTAAGAGGTTCATTAAGTGAAGCCCCCATGCTCTCTCTCTCTCTCTCTCTCCCCCTATATCACTCTCTCTCCTCTCTCTTCTACCTTCTCCCTTTATCCCTCTATATTTTTCTGCCTCTAAATATTCGCCTAACTCTTCCTTTCTCTTTCTCTTCCCTTTTACATTCTCTCTCTCTCTCTCTCTCTCTCTCTCTAGTTTTCACGCTTTTCTTTATTTCTATTTTCTTCTCTCACTTCCTCCCTCACTCTCCCTTAGCCACTTCTCTCTCTCTCTCATTTTCTCTCTATTCTTCCCTCCATCTCTCCATCCCTCTTCCCATCTAGTAATGTCTATTTCTACCTCTCTTTGTAATTCTCTCTCTTTCCTTCCCATATTTCTCTTTCTCTTCCTCCATAAATCTCTCTCTCTTCCTTCTACTCTCTCCCCAACTCTATATGTATATATCATAATTTCACTCCCTCCTCTCTATTCTAGCTATTCTATACGAATTTATCTTTCTCCTTAACTGTCTCTTCCATCCATCTCCCATTTCTTATCTTTTTCTATACATCTGTCACTCCACATCCTTCCCAGTAACCCCACCCCAACTCTATCTCTCAATGCTTCTCTCTCTCTTAATTCTCTCCAAAACTCTCTCTCTCTCTCCTTGTCTCCTCTTTTATCCCCTCTCCCTCTCTCTCTTTACTCTCTCTCTCTCACCCTAATTTTTTGTGTCTATCTCTCCCCCATCGCTCTCTATCTGCTCCCCTCTCTCAATCTTATTCCCTCTCCATACCCATCCAACTCTATCTCTATCCCTTGTCCTCTCTCATTCTCAATCTCTCTCACTTACTCCCTTTCCCTCAATATTTCTCCCCCGTTATCTCCCCGCTCCTCTCTCTTCTTCCTTCTCTATCTCTATTTACCTTCATTATGTTTCCTCCTCTCTCTCCACCCCTCTTTCTATCTCACCCTCTCACTCTTTATCTCTTTCCTCCTCCTCCTTCTTCTTCTTCTTATTCTCTCTATCTCTCTCCTCTTCCTTCTATATCTCCCTCCTCCCCCCTCCCACCATCTCTAACCCACCATCTCTAACTCTCTCCCTTCCCCTCAGACTACTCCTCACTCCCTCTCTCTATCTCTCTCTCTATTTCTTTGAAACCCCTCTCTCTCTCTTTGTTTCAGTTCCTCTTTCTGTCCCTCCCTCCCTCCATTTATATATTTATATACCTTCATTATTCTCCATCATCTCTCTCCATTCCTATGTATCTCTATCCCTCCCCCTTTATGTATATCCACCTCAATTTATATCCCTCCTCTCTCTTCCCCCTTATCTCTCTTCATTCCAACATTATAATCCTTAATTACAATTACAAAACTTTGGGTTTAAAAAATGGTGTCACACCCTGCTTATATTTGTTTTCTCCCATTTATCTCCCTTTTCTATCTTCCCCCCCCTCTCTCTCTCATGAGGGCTTCAGTGGACGAGAAATACCATACCATGTGCGTTTATATTAGGGGATATATATTGAGGGAAAACGACATAATATTTGGGGGATATATAGGGGTCAAATGGCTTTTATATTGGCTGGTATAAAAATGGAACTCAAAGTTAATGAAAAAATATAGAGGGGTGTAAAAAGTGTTAATGAAAAAATGGATACCTATAATATCTAGTGAAATGAATGGTTTTTGAAATTGAGGTGTATTTGGTTCATATTGGTAGGGGGTTAAATAATGTGATTTTTAGAGGTATTTTCTAATATGTAGTCAAACTAAGGGTATTGTTTAGTATTCCATGAATATGTGTGATGTGTAAGAGATTCATTAAGTGAAGCCCCAATGCTCTCTCTCTCTCTCTCTCTCTCTCCCTTCTCCCCTACCTTCTCTCTCTTCCTCACGCACTCTCTCTTTCCCCTTGTCATTCCACCATTAGACACACTCTCTCTCACTCTTCCTCTCTATTCCCCTTCTTCTCTCTCTCTCCCCCTTTATGTTTTTCTACCTCTATTTCTCTCCTTGCTCTCTCTACACTCCCTTCCTCCTCCTCCTCCTCTCTCTCTCTCTCCCTGCATATCTCCCTTTGTTACCACCTTGCTCTCTTTATCCCTAACTCACCTCCCTCAGTTCCTCCTTCACAAAATATCACCTCTCTCTCTCTGTCCCTCCCACCCCCCCACAACTCTTCCTCTCTCTCTCTCTGTCTATATATCTACCTATATCACTCTCTATCCTCTCTCTTCTACCTTCTCCCTTTATCCCTCTATATTTGTCTGCCTCTAAATATTCACCTAAATCTTCCTTTATCTTTCTCTTTGATTTTACATTCTACCTCTCTCTCTTTGTTTTTCACTCTTTTCTTTAGTTCGTTTTTCTTCTCTCCCTTCCTCCCTAACTCTCCCTTAGCCATTTCTCTCTCCCTCATTCTCTCTCTATTCTTCCCTCCATCCTCCCACATACTACTGTCTATCTTTGTCTCCCTTTGTAATTCTCTCTCTTTCCTTCCCCCCATTTCTCTTTCTCCTCCTCCATAAATCTCTCTCTCTTCCTCCTACTCTCTCCCCAACTCTATATGTATATATCACAATTTCACTCCCTCCTCTCTATTCTACCAATTTTATAGGTATTTATCTTTCTCCTTAACTATCTCTTCCATCCATCTCCCATTTCTTATCTTTCTCTATACATCCATCACTCCCTATCCTTCACAGTAATCCAACTCCAACTCTATCTCTCAATGCTTCTCTCTCTCTTCATTCTCTCCAATAATCTCTCTCTCTCCTTATTTCCTCTTTTATCCCCTCTTCATCTCTCTCTTTACTCTCTCTCTCTCTCACCTTATTTTTTTTTATATATCTCTCCCCCATCACTCTCTATCTCCCCCCTCTCGCAATCTTATTCCCTCTCCATACCCATAAAAATCTATCTCTATCCCTTGTCCTCTCTCATTCTCATTCTCTCTCTCACTTACTCCCTTTCCCTCAATATTACTCCCTCGCTATCTGCCCACTCCTCTCTCTCCTTCCTTCTGTATCTCTATTTACCTTCATCATGTTTCCTGCTCTCTCTCCACCCCTCTTTCCATCTCAACCTCTCACCTGTTATCTCCTCCCTTATTATTCTTCTTCTTTGTCTTCTTCTTCTCTTTATCTCTCTCCTCTTCCTTTTGTATCTCCCTCCTACCCACCTCCCACCATCTCTAACTCCCTTCCCCTCACACTAATCCTCACTCCCTCTCTCTCTATTTCTTTGATCCCCCTCTCTCTCACTCTTTGTTTCAGTTCCTCTTTCCCTCCCTCCTCCCTCCCTCGATTTATATATTTATATACCGTCATTGTTCCCCATCATTTCCCTCTGTTCCTATCTATCTCTCTCCCTTTTGATTTATATCTCTCTGCTTTCCTTTATCCCCCTACATTGTGTATATCCACCTCAATTGATCTTCGCCCTCTCTCTCTCCCTCCCCCTCTGTGTATATCCACCTCAATTGATCTCCCTCCTATCTCTTCCCCCTCATCTCTCTCCATCCTCCCTCTCTCTCTCTCTCTCTCTCTCTCTCTCTCTCTCTCTCTCAGGAATGCATCTTCCTATCTCCAAGAATATGCACACCATTTTTAAAATTTATATTTTCCCTTAGTGAGAAGTTTATGTGCCTGATGAACTAGTTGCTTCAAATGTAGGTTCAAGATGATAAACTTGGTACTTTGGGATACAAATACACAAAATCTCATTTTTCATGAAACCTCTACATGTTTTTATTTTTTATGTTAATTTTATATATTCTAGTCAAATCCATTGTCCATAAAACTATAGACACATGTAGAGTCAACTCTACAGATTTCAAATATACATATCAAAATACATTACTCTTTTTTTCTACTATAAGTTCTTTTCTTACGTCTTAACCATTTGTAAAAAAATTAAATGGTTCAATAGTATACACTAAGACCTATAATATAAAAAGAAAAAAAAGTTCAATGATCTTAAGACCCATTGATACAGCACTAATGGAAGACCTTTTAATCTCAAGGGTATAATGGCTTTCATAACTTAAAAATTATATTAAATAAAGATTATAATTTTTCAAAAAATAGTTGTGCATAGGATTATGCTCTCTATAGTCTTACAATTTTTTTATTTAAATTGAAACATTTAGTTACTTATTAATGGCACTAAAGAAAACAAATGCATTATATTTTACATTAAAATTAACATATCACTACTAGGAAAATCATTACAACCAAATTATTATATTAAAATATTAAAATAAAACATAAAATATTAATAATAATTTGATAACTAATGTGATATATTTTATGATGATTGATATGATATCTTTCTATGATTTTCGATATTATCCTCGGTTGTTGTGGCATGCGAGTGACATCTAAAAATGGAAAACCTTGTTGTGGCATGTGAGTGACATCTAAAAATGGAAAACCTTCTATGCTGCAAGACATTAAACTGATATTTTTGGCATGACTAAATATGTAAGAGATCTTACATATTTTTTAAATTCCAAAGGTTTTAGGAAAAAACACTTTACACATTTGTCCAAAGTAATAAGTTTGGGGTAAAAATTTTGTATATTTTCAAAATTTTGGAGGACTAACGTTTCACTTTACGTAAGATTTAAGAGATTCATAAAATTTACCCGAAATATATTATAATCACTTTGGTTGCAGAACAAGCGTTTTGCTGTAAGTGACGTAATGATTCATTTAGTACCTCGCTCAATCAAAAACGGCTATCTAAAACGGTTATCTTTAAGTCCATTGCAAATTCCCGAAATATTTTGAGATCCCACAGACATGGCCGGGTCAATGTGACATGGCCGGGTCAATTTTGATCACAGAATTCCACGGTGTTTTCTATCAGGATTGATCCCACTGTTCAAAACAGTGCCGTTTATGTGGCAGCTGGAAGGACTACCAATGCTGGTAATAATAATAATAATTCAGAGAGCGGCGATAACAGTGGTGCTCCAAAAACTCCGAACAGCGGAGAAAATGAACGGAGGAGCAATCTATTTTGTTATATTTGGCCTTTTCGGTTGGTTTCTGCGAATTCTCGGCGGCCACGATGCGCTGGAAATGCTAATGGTTCGCATTCCCATTGCAATTCAACTGATGAATATCGGAGGCGTCCGAACGTTGTATATGGTATCAAAATTTATTTTGCAATGACCTTCTGTATATATGTATTCACTAGAATCTGGAGCAAATGTTAAATGTTATGTGCAAATGAAGAGGGAAAAATAAATGCTCATCGTCTTCCTCACTTCATGGTTATTCTCTTTCAGTGCTTCGTATTATAATTTATACATTTTTTTGAACTTTCGCTACGCTACTGGAATGGTTGATCATGTCGCATTTTGTATACTTTGAATTTTAGTATATTTTTGGATCTTATTAGACGTTTATTTTGGGAAATACTTGAAATTATTTTTGATTAAACCAGTGTAATATGTAAAGTTGTTGTTTAGTAAGTGTCTTTTTCATGAAAAAAAAAATAGCCTAAACAAAATGTAAATTAAGTTTAAATAAAAAAATAAAATTACTAAAATTCTAATGAGTATTATAATAATTAAATATTCACACTTTTCTAATTGATCATAAAATAATATGTTAGGATAGATTAATTTGTTTAAATATCATTACTAAATATTTATTTTAAAGCTAGGCAAGCATTTTAATATCAAGGATTGAAATTAAAAAATAAATATATGTAAATAGTCTTGAGATAGTTAAAGAAATATTAATAAATGTGAATATATAATGAACAGAAAAATAAATTATATCGTTGTGTATATAAATGTAGAATAACAATGGACAGAAAAATAAATTGTTGTGTCATCAAATAATGTGTTGATGTGTTTAAGAAGGGGTTTATTTAATTTTAATTTGCTATGTTATATATATATATTATATTATTTATATATATATGCTTCTATCTATATATATTATATATATGATCTATGTATATTGTATATGTATGTATATATACCCGAATAGATGTGCTTGTGGTGATTTGATTATCTTTTATTATTTTATAATGGAAAATGCATGTTCATTGCTATACATATGAACTACTTTATTAACTTTAGTTGTGCTAGTTTCAAAAAATTGGCGAAAATTGCTAATTTATGTGTTTGGGTAAAATTGTTATTTAAATTGGAGCTGATATTAAAGTTAAGTTTCTTTTTATAATATTTGAAATATTTTTATTAATATTATATTGTTAATTCATGTAAATATAAGAATTATAGATTTCTTTCGTATTGACTTGTAAAAATACATTTTGACAAAAAAGAAAAACTAATTCATTTTAACTATAAAATAGTTTAATGATAACATGTCAAATCAATGAAAGTTGTTAATGATATTTTAATTACAAAATAATTTAATGATAATATGTCAAATCAAATGTTCACAACAAACTTGATTGAAATTTAGTCATAAATATTAATGAAGAGACTAAGTCCTCGAGAAGCTAAGGTTGGAGTTGAAGGCAGGGTTTTGGATTCAGGCTATCATGGAGAGGAGGGCAGGGGGGAGTGTTGCTCCCTCCTACAGCCAGGGAGTCACAAGAGGAAGTCAAAACATGGGAAAGAAACATTTCAAAAGAACAATGGACAAGATCTCAGAAACCAAAAGTCAAGGGACATCTGGGAGAAGCGAAGATCAGGATCAAGAAGGGGATCAACAGGAAACGAGAAAAGAAAAAGAGAGTGGAGGCAGTAGTGAAACACCAGCTTCCAGGAAAACTACGGGTGTCTGCAAGACCAAGTCACGAATTATTCCTCATGTCGTATTGAGCGACCCAGCGATACAAGCTCATAGAGATCATATGACGGAGCATGCAATCATATGCAAGTTCATGGGGCTATGGCCGACGGAAAGGGCTTTACATGTCTAGAGAAGGAGCCACTGGAAGCAAAAGAGGGAAATACATTTGCATCTCGGTTCTAAGGGTTTTTTCACTATAGTGTTTGCAAGCCTAGAAGACAAAGACAAAGTGTTTGAAGGGGGGCCATATTTCTATGTTGTGGCAGAATTCTACATGCGGCCATGGATGATGAACTTTGTCCCGGAACGTGAAACATTCACTTCAATACTAGTTTGGATCAGACTGTACTCCCTTCCTCTGGATTATTGGTTGCCAGAACCTTTGAAACCATAAGCAACAAGCTGGGACATTTTCTGAAAATCTCAAAGGCAACTCTAAGAGGGAGATACACCTCCTTTGCCCGAATATGTGTGAAAATGGATCTATCTGGAGCCCTACTGGAAGCAATCATTTTAAAACTATATGATGAAGAACCATGAACATGGGCATCTATATAGAGACTGCCCTACTATCAACAACAAAGATAATCGAAAACCCACTAGTGAGAGAGACCACAAGGGTTTCACCAAGGTTGGGAGTAAAGGAAAAGGAGGAAAGCATCCACACAAGAAGGCAAATGAGGACAAACACACAAGAAAAAATAGCTTCAAGATCCTGGAGGAAAAAGAGTGGAACAAGGAGACAATCCAGAACATGGAGAATGTATCAAAATAATAGGATAAGGTAGCTGATATGGAGGATATCGCGGTAGAAAACTAGCAAAAGGATGATCCAACAAGCCTAATGGAGATCAATAGGGACTAAGAGATGACTCCAAGTGAAGCAAGAATAAAGGACCACGAATTACAAGAGATTCTGGATAGGGAAAATCTAAATCTAGAGAAATTTCTGGAACAAGGAAAAATAATAGGGGTGGACTCCCTGCCAAAAGAGGACTATGATAAAGTACAACAACTCTTTCTCTAGAGGTCACAAGCGCGGGGAATGGGAGACAAAAGAAATCATGAAAGCTAGGAGACAAGTGGGATCAAGACGATGGAGAATCCTCAAGCACAATCTCCAAAGAGCTCAGGTAGGAAAAGAGGAAGAAAGAGGCAAAATGAACTGTTGAACGAATGTGGAAAACTATTGATCAACTCAAGTAAGATGAGATATCTCACCAACTATTCCTTTACTAATCTTTCTTAATGAAGTTCACAACCTGGAATATTCGAGGAATAGGTCATAGAAGGAAACAAATAAATCTTAGTAACAAAATGAAAGAAGAAAAACCAGACATGGTTTTTATTCAAGAGACAAAATGATCGATGGAAAAGATAAGAGATATTCATAATAAGTGGTTATGCAAATATGAGCTTTTAGAGTTCAAGGTAGATCACTCGATAGGGGGGATTCTCACTTTGTGGGACCCACAAAAATAGAGAATTTTGGACGCTGAAGCTACCAAGAGCTAATTCTCCCTGATATGTCAACCTGTAGGGGATAAGGAGATATACATGATTACAAATGTTTATGGACCTCAAAAGCCATCAAATAAGCTCAAGCATCTCACTTCCCTGGAGGAACTTAGAGAGAGACATTCCACTCCGCCCTTGATTGTTGTAGGAGATTTCAATATGATAAGATCTCTTTCGGAAAAAAAGGAGGCACTAAAGGCAGACAGTCTATGGCCTTCTAGAACTTTGTTAGGAACATGAGGCAGGTGGATACTGAAAGAATAAATGGAACCTTCACCTGGAATAACAAAAGGGGAGGGGCCCATCAAGTTGCTTCCAAACTTGACAGATTCATGATTTCAGAGGACCTCTTTCTCTCAGGACCTGCCATGACAACCTCCATTCTACCCCCTGGAGGATCTGATCATTGGCTTGTACAGTTGGAAGCCACCTTTATGGGTACTCCGAGAAACAGACCTTTCAGGTTTGAAAATGCCTGGCTCTCACATCCTAATTTCACTAATAACATTGGGACATGGTGGAGAAAGGAGTTGAATATTTAGGGTTCAAAAATGTACATGCTCCAGCAGAAGCTTAAATATGAAAAATCTTGTCTTATAGTTTGGAACAAAAATTAATTTGGAGATATATTCAAAGCCAAGAGAGAAACTAAACTGAAGCTCTAGGAGATCAATCAGATCATCATCATAGAGGGCTTCACCGAAGAGAGGCAAAAATTAACTAACTCTCTGCAAGAAGAATGGGAGAATCGATGCTTACAAGAAGAAATTTTATGGAGGCAAAAATCAAGAATACAATGGATTAAAGAGGGAGAAAGAAACACAAAATTCTTTCACAAAACCACCATAGCTCAAAGGGCACACAACAGAATCACAAAGATCAAGGATACTCAAGGCATTGAGCTAGTTTCTCACATTTATATAGAATCGGTCCTTTTTCAGCGCTTCTGTAATATTGCAAAGGAGCCTCCGGAGGATAGATCTAGGTTCATTGAGCATTTCACTCAATATATCCCTGAGCTTGTTATCAAAGAGGACAACCACAATCTCAATAGGCCAGTTTTGGAAGAGGAGGTCAGTGAAGTGATTAATGAAATGCAAAGTGGAAAAGCACCAGTCCTTGATGGATTCAATGTAGACTTCTTCAAGGCTTTTTGGGATACTGTAAAAAATGATACCCTCGAAGTGGTGAAAGACTCAAGAAGACCCAAAAAGGTAGTAAAGGCTTTGAATGCATCCTTCATAGCTTTGATTCCAAAGCAGGAAAATGCCATGACGCTGGATGGTTTTAGACCCATAGCCTTATGTAATGTGGTGTACAAAATTATCTCCAAAGTAATGGCCAATCGACTCAAACCACTTGTTCCCTCTCTCATTTTGGAGGAGCAAACAGGATATGTGAAGGGAAGGCAAATTCTCAACAATATAATCCAAGCTCATGAGGTGGTACACTCTCTCAAAACCAACAAACATGCTGGCATGATCATTCAGTTGGACCTCGCGAATGCCTATGACAAATTGAGCTGGGCTTACATAAGAGCAATTCTAAAAGTCTATGGTTTTGATAAGAACTGGATAAGATGTATCATGGTATCAATTACCTCAACCAGTTTTTCCATACTACTTAATGGAGCTCCCTCAAGGACCTTCACTCCCTCTAGAGGGCTCATACAAGGAAATCCGCTTTCACTGTTCCTCTTCATCCTCATGATGGAAGGGCTAGGTAGAGCAATTAAGAGGGAAAAGGCTGAAAGGAGAATTCAGGGTATCAAACTTACTGCAGATGGATCGGCCAACACTCATCAACAATTTGTAGAAGATACTATGTTGAAGGGCATACCCATTGTTAGGGAGGCCAGAGCAATAAAAAATATCCTAAACGACTTTGCTATGGCAATAGGCACTAAGGTAAGCCTTAACAAGTCCAAAGTTTTTTTCTTTAATACTCATATTGCTATTCAGAGAAATATTACTAGAATTCTTGGATTTCAAAGAGAACGACTACCTTTCAAATATCTCTGCATTCCTCTTAGTGACAAACTGCTAAGCAAGAGAGTGTGGGAGCCCATTTTAAATAAACTTCAAAACAAGATCAAAAAATGGACATGCAGAACACTGAATCTAGTAGGACGCCTTGTGCTCACAGAGGCGGTCCCACAGGCCATTCCCCTTTTTATGTTTTCAGCACTTCCTGCTCCTCAAGGTATTAAGCAGCTAATAAGAAACATTCAAAAGGATTTTCTGTGGGGCAGAGGGGAAGAGAAAAAGAAGTGGGCTTTAGTCGCCTAGGACAAAATTTATAAACCCAAAAGCCATGGTGGTTTGGGGCTTCATGATCCTGGGACCCTTAGCAAAGTCGCAGGAGCCAATCTTTGGTGGAGATGGATCAAGGAACCAAATGCCCCCCGGGTTAAGCTTTGGAAGCAAGAATATGCCAAACACTAGGAGGAAAAGGATCATATTAAAATGTCAGGGCATATCATGGGCTCCCATATTTGGAACCTTGCCTGGAAGAATAAAAACATTGTAAAGCAACATTGCTTTTGGGAAATTCAGGCAGGGGATCTTGCTCGTTTTTGGGAGGACAACTGGCAACATGAACCCAATCTATACAAGGATGAATTTGTAGATCTCAAAAATGACACTGACAGCAAGGATATGGTTCTTGTAAAGGACTTCTGGAATCAGGGAAGAAGCAATGGAAAATGGAGGGAATGGAAGGAGCTAGGATATAGTGACGAAAACCAGCTGAAAACCAAAGCAGAAGCCCTCACCCAGGAGCTCCAGCACAGAAGGATTCTTGTCTCATCCTCACCGGATCAACTAAGATGTGGAAAGAATAATGAAGGCAACTTTAACCTCAAAGAGGCCAAACAGGAAGTCACGGGATTTAACTTTGTGAATCCTGATCAGATCTGGAAGAAACTTTGGAAAAGTTAGCATTGGATGAAAATGAAGCTCTTCATTTGGCTAGTGCATCAAAATAAGGTCTTAACTTGGGAGAATCTCCTCAAGAAAGGCTTCGTTGGCCCTTCCAAGTGTTACCTTTATGGCACTCATGAGGAGACAAGTGAACAACTTCTCAACCTATGTCCTTTGACTTCAATAGTGTGGGATTGGGTGGCTTCTTTAAACCATATAAAGCCTTTTTCATATCATAAAATGTATACCAAGACCTGGGTGCTTGCTTTAAACCATATAAAGCCTTTTTCAATCTGCAAACAAGCTGTTCCTGCCCCTGCTTTACATATCCTTCTGGCTGTACTAAGTAAATTTCTTCTTTTAAATCACCATTTAAAAATGCAGATTTAACATCAAGCTGGTGTAATTCCCAATTATATTTAGTAGCTAAAGCAATAAGCATTCTGATTGT
>APFE030736639.1:0-67278 GCA_000404065.3 Pinus taeda | reverse complement strand
AAATTAAAAAAAAAACATTATAGTTTTTAAACATTATAATTTTAAAACATTATAAAACATTTGAACTAGGCTTACTATTTAATATTTTATTCATCTTTCAAGTATATTTAAAGATAAATTTAGTTTAAAATCTAATTTAGATGAAATTGCAAATTTAAGTTATGCAATCAACATAATTCATTAGTCTAAGGAGACTTTCAAGGTACTGTATTTATCTATGCATTCAAAAATGTAATTCAAATAATGAAAATCACATACACACATCCATCTTAACCACTAGAAGGATTAAATATCTTGAAGTGCAATTTTTTTTTAAGTATTACACCTTAGAAAAAAATTGTATATCAAGAAATTTGATCTCTCTTGATGCATAGTAAATCTATGATTAAAATAGAATTATTATTTTATTGAAAACATTTAAGAGAGAAGTTATCACAAACCAATTAACAAATTAAGAAATATAATATTATATTAAAAAAATAAAAATTAACTTCATCTTAATGATACAAAGTTAAAATTAAATAGATAAATAATTATATACATATGTAAAACCATTAAAAATAAATAGAAAAACCACTTCTATTCATCTTGAGCATGAATCTATTAAAAATTGCAAAGGGATCAAATTTATTAGGTATAAAAAATTTTAATACGTTTGAATTAATATTTGATTTGAAATTAGATGATACGAAAAATTACCAATTAAAATTTATAATTCTGGTTAGTAATTAATAAATCTAATTTTAAGATAAATTTTCGTAAAAGTGATGTTGAGACAAAAGCAGCAACAACACATTTTTTATTATTTTATAGTTTTGATTAAAATTCACCTATTTTTATTATTATATAGTTTTGATTAAGATTCACCACTCCAGAAAAATATAAATTCAAATAAGAGATTTACATATTCATTCATTAAAATAGATTTTCAATATAATATTGAAATTATATAATTATTACTTTTAAAAGCGTTACACAATATTAATATAATATATATTTATTAAAATTATTATTTTTTTAAAATAATGGTAAACATATTAAAAAATATTTATAAGTTGAATCTAAAGTTTAAATAATTGTAATTTTAATAATTAAATTATTATTGCAACATACTTATAAAAAGAAAATCATATACAACCAATTTATTTATAATTAAAAATTAAAATAAAACATAAAATATTAATAATAATTTGATAACTAATGTGATATATTTTATGATGATTGATATGATATATTTCTATGATTTTCGATATTATCCTCGGTTGTTGTGGCATGTGAGTGACATCTAAAAATGGAAAACCTTCTATGCTGCAAGACATTAAACTGATATTTTTGGCATGACTAAATATGTAAGAGATCTTACATATATTTTTTAAATTTCAAAGGTTTTAGGAAAAAACACTTTACACATTTGTCCAAAGTAATAAGTTTGGGGTAAAAATTTTGTATATTTTCAAAATTTTGGAGGACTAACGTTTCACTTTACGTAAGATTTCAGAGATTCATAAAATTTACACGAAGTATATTATAATCACTTTGGTTGCAGAACAAGTGTTTTGCTGTAAGTGACGTAATGATTCATTTAGTAACTCGCTCAATCAAAAACGGCTATCTAAAACGGTTATCTTTAAGTCAATTGCACGGTGTTTTCTATCAGGATTGATCCCACTGTTCAAAACAGTGCCGTTTATGTGGCAGCTGGAAGGACTACCAATGCTGGTAATAATAATAATAATTCAGAGAGCGGCGATAACAGTGGTGCTGCAAGAACTCCGAACAGCGGAGAAAATGAACGGAGGAGCAATCTATTTTGTTATATTTGGCCTTTTCGGTTGGTTTCTGCGAATTCTCGGCGGCCACGATGCGCTCGAAATGCGAATGGTTCGCATTCCCATTCCAATTCAACTGATGAATATCGGAGGCGTCCGAACGTTGTATATGGTATCAAAATTTATTTTGCAATAACCTTCTGTATAGATGTATTCACTAGAATCTGGTTCTACCAGGGGTTGTAGATCAGCCGGAGCAAATGTTAAATGTTATGTGCAAATGAAGACGGAAGAATAAATGCTCATCGTCTTCCTCACTTCATGGTTATTCTCTTTCAGTGCTTCGTATTATAATTTATACATTTTTTTGAACTTTCGCTACTGGAATGGTTGATCATGTCGCATTTTGTATACTTTGAATTTTAGTATATTTTTGGATTTTATTAGACGTTTATTTTGGGAAATACTTGAAATTATTTTTGATTGATTAAACCAGTGTAATATGTAAAGTTGTTGTTTAGTAAGTGCCTTTTTCATGAAAAAATAATCTAAATAAAATGTAAATTAAGTTTATAAAAAAAAATAAATTACTAAAATTTTAATGAGTATTATAACAATTAAATACTCACATTTTTCTAATTGATCATAAAATAATATGTTATGATAGATTAATTTGTTTAAATATCATTACTAAATATTTATTTTAAAGCTACGCAAGCATTTTAATATTAAAGATTGAAATTAAAAAAATAAATATATGTAAATAGTATTGAGATAGTTAAAGAAATATATAAATGTAGAATAACAACTAACAGAAAAATAAATTTTATCGTTGTGTATATAAATGTAGAGAAATAACAATGGACAAAAAAAAATAATTATATTGTGTGTCATCAAAATATGTGTTGATGTGTTAAGAAGTGGTTTATTTAATTTTTAATTTGATAGTTTATATCATATATTATATATATATATAAATATATATATATTTCAATTTTATTATATATATAGTTGTGTGGGGTAATTGATTTATTATAAATGAAAATGATTGTCATTTATACATATGAACTACTTTTTAATTTAGGTGTGCTAGTTTCATAAATTTTGGTTGAAAATTCGGTTAAAATATGTGTTTGTAAAATTGTTTTTTTAATTGGTTATATTAAAGTAATTTCCTTTTAATAAATATTGAATATCTATTTATTAATATTATATGTTAATTCTATGTAAATATAAGAGTTATAGATTTCTTTAGTATTGACTTGTAAAAAATACATCTTGACAAAAAAAAAACTAATTCATTTTAACTATAAAATAGTTTAATAATAACATGTCAAATCAATGAAAGTTGTTAATGATATTTTAATTACAAAATAATTTAATGATAATATGTCAAATCAAATGTTCACAACAAACTTGATTGAAATTTAGTCATAAATATTAATGAAGAGACTAAGTCATGGAGAAGCTAGGGTCCGAGTTGAAGGCAGGGTTTTGGATTCAGGCTATCATGGAGAGGAGGACAGGGGGAGTGTTGCTCCCTCCTACAGCCAGGGAGTCACAAGAGGAAGTCAAAACGTGGGAAAGAAACATTTCAAAAAAATAATGGACAAGATCTCAGAAACCAAAAGTCAAGTGACATCTCGGAGAAGCGAAGATCAGGATCAGGAAGGGGATCAACATGAAATGAGAAAAGGAAAAGAGAGTGGAGGCAGTAGTGAAACACCAGCTTCTAGGAAAACTACGGGTGTCTGCAAGACCAAGTCACGAATGATTCCTCAGGTCATATTGAGCGGCCCAGCGATACAAGCTCATAGAGATCATATGACAGAGCATGCAATCATACGCAAGTTCATGGGGCTATGGCCGACAGAAAGGGCTTTACATGTCTAAATAAGGAGCCACTGGAGGCCAAAGAGGGAAATACATTTGCATCTGAGTTCTAAGGGTTTTTTCACTATAGTGTTTGCAAGCCTAGAAGACAAAGACAGAGTGTTTGAAGGCAGGCCAAATTTCTATGTTCTGGCAGAATTCTACATGCGGCCATGGATGATGAACTTTGTCCCGGAACGTGAAACATTCACTTCAGTACCGGTTTGGATCAGACTGTACTCCCTTCCTCTGGATTATTGGTTGCCAGAATCTTTCAAACCATAAGCAACAAGCTGGGACATTTTCTGAAAATCTCAAAGGCAACTCTAAGAGGGAGATACACCTCCTTTGCCCGAATATGTGTGGAAATGGATCTATCTAGAGCCCTACTGGAAGCAATCATTTTAGAACTATATGATGAAGAATAGGTGCAGACAATGGACTATGAGCACATACCATTTAGATGTCGCAAATGCCATGAACATAGCCATCTATATAGAGACTACCCTACTATCAACAGGAAAGATAATCGAAAACCCACTAGCGAGAGAGACCACAAGGGTTTCACCAAGGTTGGGAGTAAAGGAAAAGGAGGAAAGCATCCACACAAGAAGGAAAATGAGGACAAACACACAAGAAAAAATAGCTTCAAGATCCTGGAGGAAAAAGAGTGGAACAAGGAGACAATCCAAAACATGGAGAATGTATCAAAATAATAGGATAAGGTAGCTGATATGGAGGATATCGCGGTAGAAAACCAACAAAAGGATGATCCACCAAGCCTAATGGAGATCAATAGGGACGAAGAGATGATTCCAAGTGAAGCAAGAATAAAGGACCATGAATTACAAGAGATTCTGGATAGCGAAAATCTAAATCTACAGAAATTTCTGGAACAACGAAAAATAATAGGGGTGGACTCCCTGCCAAAAGAGGACTATGATAGAGTACAACAACTCTTTCTCTAGACGTCACAAGCGCGAGGAGCGGGAGTCAAAAGAAATCATGAAAGCTAGGAGCCAAATGGGGTCAAGATGATGGAGAATCCTCAAGCACAATATCCAAAGAGCTCAGGTAGGAAAAGAGGAAGAAAGAGGCAGAATGAACTGCTGAACGAATGTGGAAAACTGTTGATCAACTCAAGTAAGATGAAATATCTCACTAGCTATTCCTTTACTAATCTTTCTTAATGAAGTTCACAACCTGGAATATTTGAGGAATAAGTCATAGAAGGAAACAAATAAATCTTAGTAACAAAATGAAAGAAGAAAAACCAGACATGGTTTTTATTCAAGAGATAAAATGATCAATGGAAAAGATAAGAGATATTCATAATAAGTGGTTATGCAAATATGAGTATTTAGAGGTCAAGGTAGATCACTCGGTAGGGTGGATTCTCACTTTGTGGGACCCACCAAAAATTGAGAATTTTGGATGCTGAAGCTACCAAGAGTTAACTCTCCCTGATATGTCAACCTGTATAGGACAAGGAGATATACATGATTACGAATATTTATGGACCTCAAAATCTATCAAATAAGCTCAAGCTTCTCACTTCCCTAGACGAACTTAGAGAGAGACATTCCACTACGTCCTCAATTGTTGCAGGAGATTTCAATATGATAAGATCTCTTTCGGAAAAAAAGGAGGCACTAGACAACTAGGCAAACACTCTTTGGCCTTCCAGAACTTCGTTAGGAACATGAGGCTGGTGGATACTGAAACAATAAATGGAACCTTTACCTGGAATAGCAGAAGGGGAGGGGCCCATCAAGTTGCTTCCAAACTTGACAGATTCATCATTTCAGAGGACCTCTTTCTCTCAGGACCTGCCATGACAGCCTCCATTCTACCCCTTGGAGGATCTGATCATTGGCTTGTACAGTTGGAAGCCACCTTTATGGGTACTCCGAGAAACATACCTTTCAGGTTTGAAAATGCCTGGCTCTCACACCCTAATTTCACTAATAACGTTGGGACATGGTGGAGAGAGGAGTTGAATATTTAGGGTTCAAAAATATACATGCTCCAGCAGAAGCTTAAATATATAAAATCTCATCTTAAAGTTTGGAACAAAAATGAATTTGGAGACATATTCAAAGCCAAGAGAGAAACTAAACTAAATCTTTAGGAGATCAATCAGATCATCATCATAGAGGACTTCACCGAAGAGAGGCAAAAATTAACTAACTCTCTACAAGAAGAATGGGAGAATCAATGCTTACTAGAAGAAATTTTCTGGAGGCAAAAATCAAGAATACAATGGATTAAAGAGGGAGAAAGAAACACAAAATTATTTCAAAAAACCACCATAGCTCACAGGGCACACAACAGAATCACAAAGATCAAGGATACTCAAGGCATTGAGCTAGTTTCTTACATTTATATAGAATCGGTCCTTGTTCAGCACTTCTATAATATTGCAAAGGAGCCTCCGGAGGAAAGATCTAGGTTCATTGAGCATTTCACTCAATATATCCCTGAGCTTGTTACCAAAGAGGACAACAGCTTGTTACCAAAGAGGACAACCACAATCTCAACAGGCCAGTTTCGGAAGAGGAGGTCAGTGAAGTGATTAATGAAATGCAAAGTGGAAAAGCACCAGTCCCAGATGGATTCAATGTAGACTTCCTCAAGGCTTTTTGGGATACTGTCAAAAATGATATCCTCGAAGTGGTGGAAGAATCAAGAAGATCCAAAAAGGTACTAAAGGCTTTGAATGCATCCTTCATAGCTTTGATTCCAAAGCAGGAAAGTGCCATGACGCCAGATGGTTTTAGACCCATAGCCTTATGTAATGTGGTGTACAAAATTATCTCCAAAGTAATGGCCAATCGACTCAAACCACTTGTTCCCTCTCTCATTTCGGAGGAGCAAATAGGCTATGTGAAGGGAAGGCAAATTCTCAACAATATAATCCAAGCTCACGAGGTGGTACACTCTCTCAAAACCAACAAAAATGCTGGCATGATCATTCAGTTGGACCTCGTGAATGCCTATGACAAATTGAGTTGGGCTTACATAAGAGCAATTCTAAAAGCCTATGGTTTTGATAAGAACTGGATAAGATGGGTCATGGTATCAGTTACCTCATCCAGTTTTTCCATATTGCTTAATAGAGCTCCCTCAAGGACCTTCACTCCCTCTAGAGGGCTCATACAAGGAGATCTGCTTTCACTGTTCCTCTTCATCCTCATGATGGAAGGGCTAGGTAGAGCAATTAAGAGGGAAAAGGCTAAAGTGAGAATTCAGGGTATCAAACTTACTACAGATGGAGCGGCCAACACTCATCAACAATTTGTAGATGATACTATGTTGAAGGGCATACCCATTGTCAGGGAGGCTAGAGCAATAAAAAATATCCTAAACGGCTTTGCTATGGCAATAGGCACTGAGGTAAGCCTTAACAAGTCCAAAGTTTTTTTCTTTAATACTCATATTTCTATTTAGAGAAATATTACTAGAATTCCTGGATTTCAAAGAGAAGAACTACCTTTCAAATATCTCGGCATTCCTCTTACTGACAAATTGCTAAGCAAGAGAGTGTGGGAGCCCATTTTAAATAAACTTCAAAACAAGATCAAAAAATGGACATGCAGAACACTGAATCTAGTAGGACGCCTTATGCTCATAGAGACGGTCGCACAGGCCATTCCCATTTTTATGTTTTCAGCACTTCCTGCTCCTCAAGGTATTAAGTAGCTAATAAGAAACATTCAAAGGGATTTTCTATGGGGCAGAGGGGAAGAGAAAAAGAAGTGGGATTTAGTTGCCTGGGACAAAATTTGTAAACCCAAAAGCCATGGTGGTTTGGGGCTTCATGATCCTGGGACCCTCAGCAAAGTCGCAGGAGCCAAGCTTTGGTGGAGATGGATCAAGGAACCAAATGCCCCCCGGGTTAAGCTTTGGAAGCAAGAATATGCCAAACACTAGGAGGAAAAGGATCATATTAAAATGTCAGGGCATATCATGGGCTCCCATATTTCTAACCTTGCCTAGAAGAATAAAAACATTGTACAGCAACATTGCTTTTGGGAAATTTGGGCAGGGGATCTTGCTCGTTTTTGGGAGGACAACTGGCAACATGAACCCAATCTATACAAGGATGAATTTGTAAATGTCAAAAATGACACTGACAGCAAGGATATGGTTCTTGTAAAGGACTTCTGGAATCAAGGAAGAAGCAATGGAAAATGGAGGGAATGGAAGGAGCTAGGATATAGTGACGAAAACCAGCTGAAAACCAAAGAAAAAGCCCTCACCCAGGAGCTCCAGCATAGAAGGATTCTTGTCTCATCCTCACCGGATCAATTAAGATGTGGAAAGAATAATGAAGGCAACTTTAACCTCAAAGAGGCCAAACAGGAAGTCACAGGATTTAACTTTGTGAATCCTAATCAGATCTAGAAGAAACTTTGGAAAAGTTAGCATTGGATGAAAATGAAGCTCTTCATTTGGCTAGTGCATCAAAAGAAGGTCTTAACTTGGGAGAATCTCCTCACGAAAGGCTTCATTGGCCCTTCCAGGTGTTACCTTTATGGCACTCATGAAGAGACGAGTGAACAACTTCTCAACCTATGTCCTTTGACTTCAATAGTGTGGGATTGGGTGGCTGCTATTTCCAGACAAACCAATAGGGACAGGCTAGGCATATCCAACACGCTAAAGAACTGGAGAAAGAATTTCTCAGGGAATGATATCATGAAAAAAGCCTGGATTGTGGTTCAAGGTTTGTCATCTAGAATGTGTGGAAAGAACACAACAATTGCATCTTCAAAAACAAAACAATCAGGCCTCAACATATAATGGAGCAAATTCTAAGGTAGATCAAAGACGCAGTAAGAGGCTTGTTGAAAGCTCTCCCTAAAGATCCTTCCTTGCCTCATGAGATGAGAATTTTACTTCACTTGGGTCTCTAGAGTATCGTTCCTTTGGGAATTATGAAGAAAGGAAGCCTCATGAATAAGTGTGCCTCCATATGGAAACCTCATCCCAATGGTTTCTTAAAAGTTAATATTGATGGAGCAGCCAAAGGCAACCCAGGATTAGCGGGCTTTGGGGGTACCATAAGAGACAAACAGGGTCGAATTCTGATGATCTTCCATGGTCACTTGGGGAAGGCCACAAACATGATGGTAGAGCTCATGGCACTCGAGCAATGCTTGGAACTCCTGATGCTTTCAAGCTCACACAATGTCATAATTGAAGCGGATTTGGAATTAATTATTAAAGTGGCTGAGAAAATTAGCAATGGAACCTCTCCAAATAAAGTGTCGAAGCATTGGAAGCTCTTGCAGGATTTTTACCATATCCAATCTCACCTATGAACCCTTAAAACCATCATTTTTGTTCATGTGAAAAGGAAGGCTAACATGTTAGCGGATCGTCTAGCGAATGAGGGAGTCACAAATAGGGACAAGGACTCTAGATATGCTTAGGATTCACTTCCCTTAGGTAAACTGCGGGGGGACTGTCTCTATCAAGCTATCCAAGATATGAACATATGGAACAACAACCTGGAACATAGAAATCTTGAAGACCAGAGGGAGGGTGATGAATTCTACAGTCCGAGATCCTCATGATTTAATGACGCATGGCGTGACTCAGACAACTTCACAGGATGGAGTAGCCAACGTCAGTCGGCGAAGGTGGTGATTGAAGAAGATTCCAGGGGAGCGGGATTGGCTCATGGAAAGCCTGCTGGATGGAATCAAGGAATGACACATAGCGAAAGGAAGTGTCGGTCTTGCCGCGAGTCAAACGCACCAAAACCACAAGCGGTATATCAAGCAGGGTCTGAATGGTTTATAGTTTTTCCGTGGTGATCTCTGATTGCACTCTTTCAATGACACGTCACGGGGCGAGGAGAGAGAAAACTGCCCTCATCGGGTGGTTAACTTTCCCGCTTCTCGTCCTTGCGATATTCCCGATGATCGTTGGATCTTATGTTTTGGATCAACGGTGGTGATTGTTGGTTTGTTTTGTCCGGACCTGAAAAAAGCTTTTAATTTCTTTTGGGTCCGTTTGTTAGTTTTCAATTCGACTAATGTTGCAACGGGATTGGCCCCAGGACTCACCACGACAAGAAATCATGGGACTGCACGTGGCAAAAAGGAATGTATGTTTTCTCGTGCGTCTACCACTCCAAAACCACTGGTTGTATATCGGACGGAGGCTGCATGGTTTTCGGTTTTTCCGTGTTTGGCTCCGATTCCATTCTTTAAGTGACCTGTCGCGAGGCAAAGAGAGAGAAAACCACCCTTTTCGGGTGGCTAACTCTCGTGCTTTTTGTCCTTCCGATATTCTTGATGACCGTTGGATCTTAGTTTTTGGATCTATGGTGGGGATCGTTTGTGCACTTTTGGCGAATCCAAAAATTATTTCTGATTATTTTTCTTTCAACTCCTTCGGGTCCGACTAGATTAGTTTTGTTTGGCTTAGGGTCCTACGATGATTCTAGGACTTTCCCTCCAAGTTCGTTTAGGTTTTTTTGTGCAGCAGCTCTGACAGTGTGCTAGATCACTGCTAGGAAGTTCTTCCTAGGTTGTTCTGAGTTTTGGGTGATGAGCTTGGATTGGCCTGCCTCGTAGACTGTTAAATTCTCACAAACCGGATGTGGCCCTTTGTAAAATATGTAGATTTGGTTAAGCTTAATATAAGATACTACTCTTACTTATCAAAAAATTTAAAAGAAATTTAGTCATAAATATTAACATTAATATGTATATTATCATGACACTTGGTAGTATCTATTTTTTTATTTAAAAAATAAATAAATTAAAAAAAAAACAAAACAAACACAACAAAACAACTATTTTAATTTTCAAATATTAAGTTAATATTAATTTTTTCAAAACTTTAACAGACTTTATAGAATCCTATTTAAAATTTTTAAATTAAATGAAAGCCAATTGTTTTCACTAAAAATAAAGATTAATAATTTAAAATCTTCTATCAAAGAGTACTCCACCTTATCAAGAACCTCTTAAACTATATTTTATATTTAAAATTTATATATATATATATAATTGAATGGTATATTCCATATTGTTAAATGGATAATAAATTTAATATTCAAAATAATTTATCATTTCAAAAATAAGGAAGACAAAATAATTTACAAAATATTATAGGAAAAAACGCCAAAAAAAAATCACAATTAAGCCTTAAATAAACTTCTAAATAACAAATCCCGGTCATTACCGGATGTAAAAAGGTAAACGTTCTTCCTCGCGTCCATTAAATGTTTTTGTTAGTCATTCCTGAACCGCACCAAGATTGATCAGGAGCTTCCATATCCATCGGTCTCCGCGACACTTTTCGTGGTCGATTTCATTTGCAGGGTAATTTAATGGTTTTTGTCCTCCTATATTTTTATCATTTTCGTTTGAAATTTAGTTACAGATTTCTTTAAAATCAGTGTATAACTGTTCTCAAGCTTACATAGTTTTGCTTAGGATTAAACTACTATAGTTGTGGAGACTAAACTTAGTTAAACTTGGAATTGAACTACCACACCTGTAGAGATTAAACTTCACCAGTGTAGAGATTAAACATCCCCTTTAACAGTTCAGCAACATAGCAACATATTTTGAGAAATGTTGCGCAACCTATTTGAGAAATGCGTTTTGCCATTTAAATTTCTCCATTTCTAGTCAACCGTTTCAATTCCAAATCATCGAAAGCTACCTTGCTGCGTCAAATCAGCGAACTTTGGTCACACCCATATCAATCACGAAATTATTGAAGCATTTCTTGCTGCCGATCGTAGAATGATCTGGAACAAGTGCATTGTCCCAATATTAGAAGCTGAACATTTGAAGGAGAAGCGAGTATCAGTTGAAGGAACAAACAGTTGGAGTAGAGATGAACAGTTGAAGGAAAGCCACAGTTCATATCTGTTGTATTACATACCTGAAAAATACATTTGCAACGTTAGTTTTCTGGTTAGCCATAGCCATCGTTACTTTTTCTACTCATTTAGTAAGACGCTTACTGTCACCATTTGACATGGTAGCAGCTAAAGAACTCAAGACTACTGTCTTTGGAAATCCATGTTTGTTCGTGTAAAGAACCTCTGGCCGAGCACCAATTTTCACAAACCATTTAATGTACTTTTCTCAAATCATTTAATGAACTTAGTATGTCCTCATTTACAGTGTGTTCCTTTGAAAGTTCTCTTTTCAGTGTGTTCCTTTGAAAGTTCTCTTTTCAGAGAAGATTTTGTAGGTTTCTATTCATTTAGAGAAAAAGAAAGTTATATACAAATTATATACCATAGAAGTGGAGCTCCACCAAATGGATTGTAGTGGCAGTAGACCAAAGTGTTTAAGACTTAATATGCAGTAATAATCTGCGTATCAAATCCAAGAAACCAAAAAAGAAAATTGTTTCAGACTGTACCCACAACATGCCACAAAATCATAGTAAAATACAACAATTACACTAAATGTTTAGACATGAGTTTTTAAGTGAAAGCAAAGCTATCAATGGATTGCTATAAATTTGAGATAAGCGGAAGTCTTTCCCTTCCTTACAAGTCTTCCACTTCCTCACAAAGTGGTGCCTTGCCATTCTTATATTTATAGTTTTTTCCATCAAAATTTTTGTTTTAGTATATATTTTTTTATCATAAAAAATAAGTAATAATTAATTAGAAAAATCTTCAACAAATTTATTATGTTATTTTATTTTGTCTTTTATCCTATCATGATAAATAGATAAATAATTGGAATAATTTAATCTTGAGCAGCTCAAGATCAAAAAGACTACCACAATAACACCAAATAACAAATAAATAGTAAACCAAACCAATCATAAATTATTAACTTAAAAAATACAAATATTCCACTCCACTCTGACTCTTTTACCCTCATCACATCACATCACAATGAACCAAACATGTACTAGATCACTACTATACGTAAACTTAAAGTACCAGATCGCTACTATACCTAAACTTAAACATGTGCCAGATCGCTACTCATACCTACAAAGAAGTCATCTTCGCTTTCTCGAGGGACTTTCGGCGGAGGAAAAGGATGGAGAATGTGTCGGCAATTCGCACGACCTTTTCAAATAGAAACAAAAACTAAAGAAAAAGCAAGGAATAACATTTTAATTGTTTTTTCTGGTCATGGAAATACTTCACGATATCAAGCTGTCGTGATGTTCAAATTTTCTTCTTCTCCAATCTCTTTTAAGTCTCCCACCGTTTCCACCGCTATTTTCCATAACACTTGCTACGCATTTAGAGTTGCAACCGTCATTTCCAAATCCTTCTACAACTGCGGCATTATCGATATAATCAGTGTTTCAAGCTTTGAATAACAAAAGAGGTGAGCTTTTGTAAGTGGGCCTTTTGTGTTGTCATAAATTCTTTGAGATGAATTCCAGAGGTGTTTTTGGCTACTAGTGCCATGCCTACAACCGATTCTTCAGGCTCTCGGCAACAGATTCCTTGCTTTGTCCTACCTGTGGCGAAGGGTTTATAGAAGAAATAAGCGGCCCTCTTCCGATCTTCCCACCTACAAACCCCGTAGACGATGAAATCTTGGTTGCCCGTTCAAACCCTCCCAATGAACGCGAAGTCCAGGAAGCCTACAACCGGGTGTATGGCAGGATGTTCAGACATGACACCACTGAGCAGAATGGCGCGATGGAATATAGTGCTGGTAATGATAGAGGAACCCAACTCAGGTTATTGTACAGTTGGTTGGAAATAATAATTTCAATCATTGCTTTAACACACTCATAGACACCATGCTTGCGTAGTCAACTACGGCAAAATTGCGATTTTGTTTGTAGCCAGCAGGACAAGAGTGAACAAAAGTTCAGAGCGGATCATTCCCAGACACATCACATAAGTTAAAGCATTTAATAAAGTTTATTAAATAGATATGCATAAGTTAAAGCATTTAATAAAGTTTATTAAATAGATATGGGCAAACATTTACTCTGCCATTGTTGTCCACACTCCATAACACCTTTATTATGTAAAATCACCCATGTTGCGTATTAAATATTGTATATCATGTAATTAATGTCAATTTGTATGTTAAGATAAATATGCACGTAAAAGTCATTTGTAACATTGGGCATGTTGGGCAAATTAGGGAGAGAGAGTTTGTGAGGTAGTGAGGAGAAAATCGTGGAAATGTCTTGAGACGAAAACACAGCCTTCATTGTTATAGCGAAATAATGATAATTTTTCCATCAAACTCAGGTATTTGAAAATTAGTCAAGTTTGTGCTTGATGTTGCCATTTCTGAGTGTAAAAAAAACTTTTTGCTTGTTGGTAAATTCACTCCAAAGGAAAAAACAATATGCCCTCAAAACAATTTTAATTGCTAGTAAAATCACTTTTTTTTAAGCTAACAATATTTAACCCGCTTTGATACCATGTTAAAAAATAAATTTTACAAGGGCAGATGAACTCAAAACACAGTTGCAGCAAAGTAGGCAAGGTCAACTTCAGTTCGAGAAAGGTAAATCTTTGGTTGTGGCCAGGGAATTTAATTAAAACATAGAGTTCATGGCAAAACAGAGTAAATTAAAATGGTTGTGGTAAATCTACTCATGAAGACTTAACACCACATCACAACATAACATACTTTTGATTATAATATAAAACATAGGGAAATATGTTGGTGGAGAATGGTTTTCCAGAACCAGGTGAGCACCATACAATACGTTGTCTCAAGAAGAAAGGGATTTGTTAAGACGAAAGCCCTATTTTATATTTTCCAAGTAGTTCATGAAATTATTTTCCCAAGGGTTGCAGCAACAACGAAGTCCAAGCAAGCATTGGATATTCTCCAAACACCCTACCAAGGCATGGCAAAAGTAAAGACATCAAAGCTACAAATTTTGATAAGATATTTTGAAACACTTTGTATGAAAGTGTCTGAGAATGTAGATTCATTTTTTACAGATGTAATTGGTTGGTTACTCAAATCAGGTCTCATGGTGAGACACTTAGAAAGAAGAATAGTTAAGAAATTTTTGAGAAGTTTGCCAGCAAGGTTTGAGGCCATTGTTGTGGCCATAGAAGAGAAAAAGGGTCTCTCATAGTTCTAAGTGGATGAGCTTTATGCATCACTGATTTTTCATGAACATAGACTGAATAAAGTAACAAGCTCCTCATTGGAACATGCCATCAACACACAAGTTTCCTTTGGTCAAGGTAAAGGCAGAGGAAGAGGAAGAAGCCCACACAGAGGTGGAAGAAGCAGCCCTTCAAGCTCAAGTGGAAGGGGTAACAATCAAAATCCAAGTCAAGGCCCAAGCCAAAATCATGCACAAGGTCAGAGGTATGATAAATCTGAAGTTCAATGACATTACTGCAAGATCTATGGTCATTATGCAAATGAATTTAGAAAGAAGCAATATGACATTAGTAACAAACCAAGTATAAATTTTACAAAAGAAAACCCGAACCATGATAGCATGTTTTTAGCTTATAATGTAGCACAAGAAAAACAAAGTAATATATGGTATCTAGATTCAGGGTGTAGCAACAACATGTCACGGAACATAGAAATGTTTTTGAATCTCGATGAAAATCTGAAATCTGAATGACATTAAGGACTGATAGCAAAGTCTCTATCATGGGAAAAGGAAGAGTTAATATCTTAACAAAGAATGGGGAGAATAAGTACATCTCAGATGTTTACTTCATCCCTGGTTTGAAGCATAACCTCATAAGTATTGGACATCTCATGCAAAAGGGCTACAATGTCTTCTTCAAAAATGATGTGTGCACAATTTTGGATAGGCCTCCAAGAAGACAGTTGATTGTAAAAGTTCAGATGACAAACAATAGAATGTTTCCCCTAAAGATAAGATCAGATTTGAAAGAAGAAGGTGCACAAACACAACTATCAATGAACTGACAAGAGGATGAAAGTAAAGAAACAACTGTCACATCAGTGAACTATCAAGCAGAGGTCAAAGATTAAAATTGGTTATGGCATTTGATATTTGGACATCTCAACTTTGGAGGTTTGAATTTGCTACATAGGAAGGGATTACCACTAATAGAAAAACCAAACAGCCTATGCGAAGGATACATAGGGAGACATTTCCAGTAGGAAAGTCAATAAGGTCAAAGGCACCCTTGGAGATTGTCCACTCATATTTATGTGGACAAATGCAGACACCATTAATTGGTGGCAGCCACTATGTGTTGACCTTCATAGATGACTGCATAAGGAAGACATGGATCTATCTCCTAAAATAGAAAAGTGAAGTGCTTGAGCGCTTCTGTTAGTACAAAGCTCTTTTTGAGAAGCAAAATTGACACTACATCAAATTCCTTAGGATTGATAGAGGTGGAGAATGCATCTCAAATGATTTCCTTCATTTTTGTAGGGAACATGGAATTCATAAGCAATTTACAACAAGATATACACCTTAGCAAAATGGTGTGGTGGAAAGGAAGAATAGGACCATTATGGAGACGACAAGGAGTATGTTGAAGGTAAAGCATTTGCCAAATGATTATTGGGTTGAAGTTGTCGCTTGTGCAGCATATATCTTGAATAGATGTCCAACCAAAAGCGTCGAGAACATAGTTCCTAAAGAGGCATGGAGTGGAAGAAAGAATAGTGTCACTCACATGAGAGTTTTTGAATGTGTGGCATACACACATGTTCCGGATGAGTTGAGGAAGAAGTTGGACAACAAAGGGGAGTAATGTATATTTGTTGGATATAGTGATGAATCCAAAGCATACAAGCTCTACAATCCATCAACCAAGAAGGTCATAATCAGTAGAGATGTGCAGTTCATAGAAGAGGAAACATGGGATGGAAGTTTAGAGAAGAAAGTTAATGCGAAAGCATGTATACCACATGAGGGAAAAGAGGAATTGACAGTAGCAAGTAATTCCTCAACAGTGACTCCCTCTACTCCTATTCAAGCTCAACAAAATAGGTAACAAACAACACCATCAACAAATAATAGGATAGCGTCATGCAGTCAAGCAAGTGCTTCTCCAAGCACACCGCAAAGCACAACACCAAGTGACATATCAAGCCCATCTTCAGCAAGCACAAGAAGACCGAAATTCAAAAATTTAAATGAAATTTAAGAGCAAGATGAAGTTGATAACAACACTGGTCTCAATTCCTTATTTTCTTTGTTTTGTCATGTAGATGACCCAATCCATTTTGAAGATGCAGTCGAAGATGAAAAATGGGTTGCAACAATGGAGGAAAAAATGGAAGCAATAGAAAGGAATGACACATGGGAGTTAGTGAACCTTCCGCAAGGAAAACAAGTCATTGGAGTGAAGTGGGACTATGAAACCAAGAGCAATGTCGATGGCAAGATTGAAAGCCACAAAGCAATGCTAGTTGTCAAAGGATACAAGTAGCAACATGGAAGATATTATGAGGAAATGGTCGAACCAGTCCCAAGGAAGGAGACAGTGCATACAGTTGTACCGATTGTCACGCAACATAAATGGAAAGTGTATCAAATGGATGTAAAGTCAGCGTTCTTGAATGGAGTTTTGAAAGAGGAAGTGTATATTGCACAACCACCTGGTTATGAGGTAGAAGGCCAAAAATACAAAGTGTATCAGTTGAGGAAAGCTCTTTATGGGTTGTAGCACGCACCGCATGCATGGTATATCAGGATAGATGCCTACTTGTTGGACAATGGTTTCAACAAATGTGATGGTGAGCCTACTCTCTACATCAAAGAGAATGATGGTAAGATTCTTATTGTCGTCTTATATGTAGATGATTTAATTTTTACAGGCAATGATGATTTTTTCATCGTTAATTTCAAACAAGTCATGAAGAACGAATTTGAAATGACTAACTTGGGGTTGTTAAGATATTTTTTCAGCATAGAAGTAAAGCAAAGAGAAAATGGCATTTTAATCTCTCAAGCAAAGTATGTAGCAGACATTTAGGAGAGGTTTAAAATGCAGAACAACAAGCCCACACCAACCCCAATTGTCATGGGGTTGAAGTTGAGCAAAGAACATTGCAGCAGCAATGTCAATCTGACATTATACAAGTGCATGATAGATAGCTTGATGTATTTCACCGCCACTAGGCCATATATAATGTATGCAGTGAGCTTGGTGTTGAGATTCATGAAGACATCCAAGGAGACGCATTGGCAGGTAATGAAAAGGATTCTAAGGTGTGTCAATGGGACAAAACAGTGTGGTGTTTTATACACTGCAACAAATGATATCAGGTTGGTTGGTTACACCGATAGTGATTGGGCAAGAAGTGTCGATGACAGAAAGAGCATGTCGGGTTATGATCTTCATTTGGGTTCCGGACCATTTCATGGGCCTCCAAGAAGCAGCAATAGTGTCACTGTCAACAGCAAAGCTGAATATGTCGCCGCAACTACAGTAGCGTGTCAAGCAGTTTGGATGAGAAGGATGTTGAGGGACCTTTGTTGCAACCAGGAGGGAGCAACAACTATTTTCTGCGATAACATATCTGCAATTGCATTATCAATGAATTTTGTTTTTCACAAGAGGACCAAGCATATTGATACCAAATATCATTTGATTAGAGAGCTGATTAACAATGATGAAATTGTGTTGCAGCACTGTAGGTCATAGGGACAGTTTGTTGATATTTTCACAAAGCCATTGGCAAGTGAAAGTTTTGCTTATTTCAGAGAAAATTTGGAAATTGTCAGTGGCGGTAGTTGCAATTAAATGGGAGTGTTGGAAATAATAATCCCAACCACTGCCTTAACACACTGACAAACACCATGCTTGCTTAGTCAACCACTGCACAGTTGCGATTTTGCTTGCAGGCATAAAGACAAGAGTCGGAACAGAAGTTCAGAGCGGACCATTCCACAACATATCACAGAGGTTAAAGCATTTAATGAAGTTTATTAAATAGGTTGCCCACACTCCACAACACCTACAAGTTCAGAAAAGTAATTACTATGTAAAATAGCCCATGTTGCCTATTAAATATTTTCTGTGTCATGTAATTAATGTCAATTTGTATGTTAAGATAAATATGCAAATAAAAGTCATTTGTAACATTGGTCATGTTAGGAAAGTTAGGGAGCGAGAGTCTGTGAGGTAGTGAGGAGAAAATCGTGGAGGAAATTTTGATGGGCGTGTGAAAACCAGTTTTACTGAGCATAAGTTTACTCCGCAACCCAGTGTTTTACTTGAAGCAACACCCTCAAATTTATCATCGTCAATATATTTTCTTATGTTTTATATTATAATCAAAAGTATGTTATGTTACGATATGGTCTTAAGCCTTCATGAGTAGATTTACCGCAACCATTTTTTTTTTACTCTGTTTTACTGTAAACTATGTGTTTGCAACCAAAGATTTACCTTTCCGCAACCAAAGTTGACATTGCCTACTTTGTAGCAACCGATTTTTGAGTTCTTTTTCCCCGTAAATTTATTTTTCAAACACAGTGGAAATTATTTCATGGGCTCTAGTTTAGAGTAGTTGATGGAGCAGAGACTGATAGGTTCGGCCATCCCCCTGCCCCAACATTCTGGGCATCTGGCTAACAATTCACAGTCTCCTGTCTGCGAGGAAAGCTTCAAAATAGGCGGCGAAGCTCGGGAGATTCCATGCAGTCACATTTATCATTTAGATTGTATTGTTCCCTGGCTAGCATAATATAATTCGTGCCCTATCTGTCGCCTTGGATTGCCAATGGAGGTTCCAAAGAGTGCAGAGGATGGATCCTCTTACAGGCCTAGTAATGATGCTTTATGTCCCCGGGCAACTTCTGACCTCAGAGGTCGAACTATTCTATGAGGATCTCAGAATGCGACGGTGTTTTCTATGAGAATTGATCCCACTGTGCAAACAACGCCTGTTTCTATTGCAGTTGGAAGGATTGCCTATTGGAAAGCATTAGTAATTCCAACCACCACAATTAAATTCTACATCTAGCTTCTTCTGGAGAATTCGGCGGAAGTCTCGAGAGCTAGATAGCTTCTTAAAGAAGCCACCGACTCTAGCAACTTCTTCTCTGTATATAAAAAATCCTCCTTGACAATCGAATCAGACAAGTGTTCTCACTTTTGTGTTCAGTATCCTTGTTGGGTTATTTGATTTGGTATCAAAGCTCAGGTGAACTGTGAGAAGAAAGAGCTCAAGTGAGCTATGAGGAGACAAAGATTAGATCAAAGGCGAATTTGTGTGAAGGGTGCATTGTTGTGTGTTGAAGGGTTGTGTTTGGCCTATCCGTGTTGAAGGCTGAAGGCCTTGTGGAGCAGCCTAGAGCAGAGTAGGGTCACGTAGCAGACTAAGCTAGGGCCGCTGTAAAGTTTTTCTAGAGGGTGCCAAGGGTTGCAACATTGTGGAGCTGTGACGCTCTATGTAAAGTGGAGGTCGATTAGTAAAGAGCAAAGTGAAGCTTGCTTGAGATTTGGAATTTGGATTGTTGATCTGATACCTTATTTTTCAAGAGCATAACCCTGTGTTTGGTGTGCCATTGAGGCATTCGAGCCACTATGAGGAGGACTGTGTTATATGATAGAGACCGCCATGGAAGGTAAACTCTTGCACTGTTTGGTTTCTTTGTTTTTTTCCAAACGTTGTTGCAGGGATCTATGCTGGCATGGCCATAGGAAGCCGAGGTTTGAGAAAGGAAGTGGATGTTGAGAGAGTGTGAGCGCTGCCTGGAGATAATACTTTGCAGAAAACATTGGAGTTGTTGATTCTGCTGCTTGTGGGCGTGTTGTGAGCCCTACAAAGGTGGAGCCTCTGTGAACACTAAAGAAGCTGAAAGCTTGAAGGTGAGTGTTCTGTTGAAAAAATTGTTCATTAAGTGTTGTGTGAAAGCAAGAGAAGTAATGTGGTGTAAATGTTAAAAAAAAGCCAAGCTCATTACGTGTTTGGTTCCTAAAGTCAAAAAGTTTTTTTTTTGTGCTATGTAATGTGTGTTATTGTAACATGAAACCAAAAAGGAAGGAGGGTCGATTTAAATAAAGGAAAGAATTTATTTCATTTACATAGGGACATTAAAGTTGTAAAAGCACCTTGCCTCAAAATATTTTTAAGTGGGTTTATTAGAAAAAAGAGGGAGGCAGCCATATTATCCAATGATATTGGATAAAATTTTATGATTTGTGTTTGAGGTTTATTTTTATGAAAAATAGTAATTTTTTTGGTGATTGGTATAGTGAAAAAAAAAAGTAACATGGCTAATGTATTGGCAAAATCTTATTTATCTAACTCTAACAAGTTAGACGGTGAAAATTATGCAAATTGGAATTTTAAGTTGCAGACTTTAATGGAAGGCAACAATACATGGCCGATTGTGTCTGGAGTTGAAGTTAAGATAGTGTCCCCTCAAGCCACAGATGTTGCAATTCAAGATTGGGAGCAACGCGAAAACAAAGAAAAGGTTCTTTTGCAGATGACAGTTAAGGACAATATTATTCCACACATTAGAGAGTACAAAACATCCAAGGAGACATGGGACACTCTCAAAAATTTGTATGAGATGAAGACTACAAATCGAATATTGTATTTAAAGAGTAAGCTTCTTTCAATTAAGATGGAAGAAAATCAAAGTGTGAGTGATTTTATTTCTAGAATTAAAGATCTAAAGGATAAATTAGGTGACATTGGTGAATCAATATCTAGTACAGACTTGGTTACTGTGACATTAAATGGAATGCTTGATGAATATCAAATGTTTATCATTGGTATTTGAACTAGAGAGAAGGCTTTTACTTTTGACGAGTTGGTAGGTATAATTATGCAGGAAGAAGAGCAGAGAAGAAGCCTTAAATAAAAATCTCCCAATTCAGATTTGGCATTGATGGCCAAAGGGAAGCAATCCTTCAAAGGCAAACAGTGCGAGAAAAATAAAGGCAAAAAGCCACAGGTAAAATCTTTTCATGGTACATCATTACCAAGGACAAATGCCAAATCAAGTAGAGATGATGTGTGTTATCACTGTGGAAAACCTGGTCACTTTGCTAAGAATTCCATGAAAAGAAGGTCTGATCAATTTAAACAAAGAAGTCATTCACGGAATTATGTTGATAAAGATGAAGCAATTAGTCATGACATTAGCAGTCTTAAATTGTTTGTGTCCAATGCTGCTTTATCAGCAGAAACTAATGATGACAATGCTTGGTTTATAGATTCTGGTGTATCAATCCATATGTCATGCAAAAGTGATTGGTTTGATACTTATCATAAGATTAATAATGGTGGACACATCTATTTAGGAGACAATAGATCACATGAAATTAAAGGACATGGTGATATAAGTGTTATGATTCCTAATGGACAAGAAAAACGAATTCAAAATGTGGTGTATGTTCCAGGATTAAAGAAGAACTTGATTTCAGTCTCTACTATCACAGATCAACATTTAAAAGTTGAATTTGTGAAATCACATTGTTTGGTAAAGGATGTGGAGGACAACTACAAGGTTTTTGAAAAAGGAATGAGAGTTGGAGGCTTATACAAGTTGGATGTAATGAAGAATGGGCATCAAGCTCTGGCATCAATAGGCATGTCAACTATAGAGCTTTGGCATCAAAGTTATGGACACTTTAATTATAATGACCTAATGTTACTACAAAAGAAACTGATGGTAGAAGTTCTTCCAATTATTATTGGTGAACACTTTGAATGTGAAGGTTGTGCACTAGGAAAACAACATAGGGAAGAATTTCCTATGCATTCAAATAGAAGAAAACATGAAATACTTGAACTAGTGCACACTGATGTATGTGGTCCAATGCAAACTAAATCACTTTGTGGAGCATATTACTTTCTTATATTTATTGATGATAGCACTAGATTCACCTGGGTGTACTTTAAAATAAACAAAAGTGACGTGTTTGAATACTTTAAAGAATTCAAGAGTATGGTTGAAAAGCAAACATGAAAGAGCATTAAAATTCTTTGATCAAATAAAGGTGGTGAGTACACTTCAGGAGTTTTTATTAAATATTGCAAGCAAAATGGAATTATGCAACAATTTACAGTACCACATACACCTCAACAAAATGGTGTAGCTAAGAGAAAGAATAGAAAATTAGTTGAATGTGTTCGTAGTATGTTAATAAGTAAAGGAATTTCTAATAGTTTTTGGGCTGAAGCCATTAATACAGCTATATATCTTAAAAATATAAGCCCTACTAAGTATCTTGAGCACAAAACACTATTTGAAGCATTTTATGGTTTTAAACCTAAAGTTAGTCATTTAAGGATATTTGGATGCAAGGCCTTTGCTCATATTCCTAAAGGGGATAGGAAAAAGTTAGATGCCAAGGCCATGAAATGTATTTTTATTGGATATTGTACAAATCAAAAATCATATAAAATGTATGATCCAAGTACTCACAAGGTCTTTGCTAGTAGAGATGTTATATTTCATGAGCATGTACTTAAACAAATAAAAGAAGATGAACATAATATATGGCAGTCCCCTTATGAAAACTTTAAGGAAGAAGAAGAAGTTGTGGAATCAACTCAAGAACAAGAACACATGGATATTCCAAAAGACACATCAAGGAATCAAAGTCCACAAAGAAGTGATGAAGGTACTCCATAGAGAAGAAAAGGAGAAGGTACTCCACAAAGTAATGAACCTCTAAGAAGGTCAACACGACAGATTCAAGCCCCCATCAGGTATAGAGATCATGCCTTAATGTCTCAAGTAATGACTGTTTTTGAGCCCTTAAATTATGAACAGGCCAAAAATCATAAAGAATGGATGGAAGCTATGAAAGAAGAATATGATTCTATAATGAAAAATGAAACTTGGGAATTAACATAATTACCTGAAAGTAAAGTCCTTATAGGATCAAAAAAGGTTGTACAAGACAAAATTTAATGCAGATGGTAACATAGACAAGTATAAGGCAAGATTGTTTGCAAAAGGTTGTTCACAAAAAGAAAGTATAGATTATGAAGATACCTTTGCTCCGGTTGCAAAAATGAATACAATCAGAATAATGATGCTACATCAATTAGATGTAAAGTCAGCTTTTCTAAATGGTGACTTAAAGAACAGATTTATCTTGTTCAACCAGAAGGATTTGTAAAGAAAGGTCAAGAACATCTTGTATGCAAGTTAAAAAAGGCCTTATATGGACTAAAACAGGTCCCCATATATTGGTATGAGCAAATCGACAAATTCTTCTTTCAGCAAAAATTTAAAAGAAGTAAAATGATCATAATTTGTATGTCAAGATAGACAGAAATGGGGATATAGTATTACTCTCTATATATGTTGATGATCTAATAATAACAGGCAGTGCTAATAAATTGATTACAGATATAACAATAAAGTTATCACAGGAATTTCGGATGAAAGATCTTGGTAAGATGCACTACTGTCTAGGACTTGAAGTATGGAGAGATGATGGAAGAACCTTAATCACACAAAGCAAATATACAAATGAAGTACTAAAGAGATTTCATATGAATGGATGTAAAGCAGTGAGTACTCCATTGGAACGAAATATCAAATTAAGAAGTGATGATGGAACAAAAGAGGTGAATGGAACATTGTATCGACAATTAGTGGGAAGTCTGAATTATCTCACTACCACTAGATCAAACATTGTTTATGCAGTAAGCATGCTTAGTCAATTCACGGCTAAGCCTCATCAAAGCCATTGGATAGCTACAAAAAGGGTCCTTCAATATTTAAAAGGAACTATCAATTTTGGTATTGAATATATTAATGCCTGTAATGTTGAATTGACAGGTCATTTTGATTTTGACTGGGCTGGAAATCCATATGACAGGAAATCCACCACTAGATACATCTTCAATATAGGATCAAGAGCTATATCATGGAGCAATAAGAAACACATAACTGTTTCCTTGTCATCAACTGAAGCAGAATATAAAACATTATGTAGTGGCACCTGTGAAGCTATATGGCTCTGAAGAATACTTGAAGATTTTGGTGAAGGTCAACAAGAACCTACAGTGATCAGATGTGATAATCAGAGCACCATCAAAATGGGGAACAATCCTGTATGTCATGCAAGGTCAAAACATATAGACACACAATATCATTTTGTAAGAGAAAAGGTCCAATGAAAAGAAAGTTCTCTAATATACTGTAATAAAAATGAAAATGTAGCTGACATATTCACTAAGCCTCTTGGGAAGGCAAAATTTAAGTTTTGTAAAAGTAAGTTATGTGTTGTAGAAAATCAAGATTATATTGTAAGCCTAGCTTAGAGTTAGACCAATAGGCATGACAATTAAGAGTATGTTTATGGTGTCTTGTTTATTGTGCTATAGTATATTTGTCATATGGTTGAAATTAAGAGGGAGTGTTGGAAAACATTAGTAATTCCAACCACCACCATTAAATGGTGTCTTATTTATTGTGCTATAGTATATTTGTCATATGGTTGGAATTAAGAGGGAGTGTTGGAAAACATTAGTAATTCCAACTACCACCATTAAATGTTGCGTCTAGCTTCTTATGGAGAATTTGGCGGAAGTCTCGAGCTTCCTGAAAAAGCTACCGACTCCAGCGACTTCTTCTGTATATAAAACTTGACAATCAAATCAGACAAGTGTTATGACTTTTGTGTTTAGTATCCTTGGGGTTATCTAATTTTGCCAATGTTAATAGTAATAATAATATTATTTCAGAGACCATCGAAAACAACGGCGTTCCAAGAACTCTGAACAGCGGAGAAAACGAACGGAGGAGCAACCTATTATCTTCTCTTCGGCTTTTTCGGTTCTTTTCTACGAGTCCTCGGCGGCCGCGTTGCGCTCGAAATGCGAATGGTTCACATTCCAATTCCAATTCTACCGATGAATATCGGAGGCGTCCGGACGTTCGATATGGTATCAAAATTTATTTTACAATAACCTTCTGCATATATGTATTAAGTAGAATCTGGTTCTACCAGGGATTCTAGTTTCTTTCGGGTGAGATGTTAGATTTTATGTGCAATGAAGACAGAAGAATAAATGCTTAACGTACTTCAGTACTTCATGGTTATTACTTTGAACTTTGGCTACTGGAACAGTTGATCATATCACATTTAGTACACATTTGTCTTTTACGTGCATAAGCGTCCCTCCGGGTAGTATTTGAAATGAGCCGAAGCAATTTGATGGTCTTTTTTCCTTCGATTTGGCCATAAAAAAAAGTATACCTTTATTTTAAAGCCTTTGGAACATTGTATTTCTAGATTTTAAAATGCCCACCAAATTTCAATTTCAAATAAAATACTTTCAAAATATTATTGAAAAAAACAAAAAATTTCACGCGTAAAATAAATTTATAAATAAGAAATTCTTATCATTACAGTATGTAAAAGGGGAATTTTATTCCTCGCGTCCGAGCATTTTTTGCAATTATAATGTCTTCGTTGATCGTCGCTGAACCGCATCGGTATCCATCAGCGGTGCCTGTCGATTTTATTTTCAAGATAATCTAATGTTTTTGTTGCTGTCCCCAGAGGCACTCTACAGTTTAATATGCTAAAGCGTAAGCTAACGTACGTTTATAGAGAAGAGTAATTTAGATTACGTATAAATAAATAAATTAAATTAAATAAAAGTTAAAAATTATAATATAAATTAATTTGGTAAAAAAATAAATATTAAATATAAAATAAATAGTTTAAAAATATAATAATAATAAAATATAAATAATTATGTTTATTCAGTGGAATATAAAAAATTAAATCATTCTAATTCATATTAATTTGAGGTTTATTAAATAAATTTATTTTCATTTTAAAAAAAGTTTGCAGCTCAAGAAATTTAGTTCTCTCAACTTTTGAGTTAGCAAAATATGTCGCTAACATTTTATCCCCACTAGTTGGCAAGACTAGCTCTTACATTAAAGATTCCAATCAATTTGTCAAATTCATTAAAAACACTAAATTAGATCCCGCAGATAAAATCGTTAGTTTTGACGTAGTCCAGCTCTTCACCAAAATCCCCCTAGATGAAGCAATTCAAGTGGTTAAAGAAGTGGCAAACCCCCAAACTACAAAATTCGCTGAAATTTGTCTTCGCTCCACCTTCTTCTCCTTCCAAGGTGAAATATTTGAACAAACTTCGAGGGTTGCTATGGGATCACCTTTTTCACCGATCGTAGCAAATCTCTTCATGGAAAAATTCGAGAAGAAGGCTCTGGATACATACCCATTAAAACCTAAATCTTGGGTTAGGTTTGTAGATGACACCAGTGTCAACTGGCCTCATGGTGATAATGAACTTAATAAGTTTTTGAACCATCTTAATATCATATCTGAAGACATCAAATTTACAATGGAGATAGAAGAGAATAATTGCATACCATTCTTGGACATTCTCCTCATAAGAAGATATGATGGTTCCATAGGTCATAAAGTATTTAGAAAGAAAGCTCATACCGACAACTACCTGCATGCTGATTCACACCACCACCCAGCTCAAAAGATGGGGGTGCTGCAAACCCTCTTCACTAGGGCTTGTATAATCTCAGATGAAAACCATACTGAAGAGGAGATTACTTACCTAAAAAGAACATTTGCCAACTTAGGATACAACAATAAAAGCATATTCAAGGCCATTCAAAAGGCCAAATCTGAAAATAATAAAAACAAGACGAAAGACCCCTTGACATCCAATGCCTACATTCCATACATTCAAGGGGTCACTGACAAGATAGCTAAAATCCTCAAAAAGAAAGATATAAAGACTGCATTCAAACTCTGGTCAACCATCAAACAAAGAATGAAATCAGTGAAGGACAGCCAAGAGCAGCTTCAACAAAAAGGGGTGTATATCATCAATTGCTCATGCAGGGAGCAATATATAGGGGAAACAGGTAGGTCTGTGAGAATTAGGCTCAAAGAACATAGTGCAGATATACGTAACGAAAGAACCCGCTCTTCAGCCTTGGCTGAGCATGTAGGTAAAACTAATCACCATATATGCCTTGAAGACGCTAAAGTCATTGCCAATGAAGATCACCATTTCAAGCGAAAAGTTAGAGAAGCTATTGAAATCATAAAACACCCACGCAACCTTAATAGGGATGGAGGCTTGGAAATTAGCAAAAAATTGAACTCTTTGCTCACCCCCCACGAATAATGCTTCCCTCCCTTCCTTCTCCTTCTCCCTCTCTCTTCCTTATCTTAGTTCCTCTCTTAGTCAGGGCTTCCTATAGAACCTTAAGAGTTTTGACCTTTTAGCTCTTCTTTAGTCAAGGATAAATCATGCCTAATCATTTATCCTTAATCTCTTAAGAGCTCCAAATAATATTACCTTTAATTAAAAATATATTAATTGAATTAGCAGCATAATACTATTCCCATTGTATTTTAATCATACATAGATAATATAAAAAAAGCTTATCAACATTAAGGGCATATACATATAACGTAAGTTCTCCAAAAATTCTTGGTACTAAGTTAAACCTAGAGCTTAGTATCTAATTTAATTAATCAATAAAATAACACATAAAGAATTTCTCTCTTCAATGTTAATAAATTAGCAACATAATAAATTAAATTAATAATATAAATCAATGAATAAACATAATATATTAGCGTAATAAACATAGTATATAAATAATTTATAAATCAATAGAATTAATAAATTAATAATAGGCTTAGTAACTAATTTAATCAATTAATTAAATAACATATAACTAAGTTCTCAATTTAATTTTAATAAAGTAGCAACATAATATACTTGGCATATAAATAATAATATGAACCTTTAAAATTAATTGCGTAAGACATTAGAAATTATAAATGAATAACATAATAATATAATGGTAATTATTAGAATTAGAAGAAATTATAAATGAATAACAAAATATAATGGTAATTATTAGAATAAAACTTATTGATTAATTTAATATATTAAATAAAATATCCCATAACTCATCCCACATTCTATTTAATTAATAAATTAACAATAGAATAATCTTAATACATCAATGATATTGTAGACCTTTTATTAACTAATTAGAAATTATTTACACAATAATGAAGTATTATAAATAAATTACATATGGTAATAAAACTTATTAATTAATTCAAACAAACAACATATAAACAATCTCACAATTTAATTTTAGATTAATAATAACAAACTTATTATATAAATAATAACATAAACCTAAAATAATAAGTTAATTTACACTTAAACATTAACATGAGTAATCATAAATAAAGAATTATCGTAATATAACAAGTAAAAATTATAAGATAATTAATAAAAATAATAATAAGAACAAAGTAATAGTAATATATTCAGTAGACATAAAATGATATTAATTCAGAAATTAACTAAAATAATGGTAAATAATAATATTAAACAGTGATTTGGTCGGCCAAACAGTCTTTACAGTAAACCTATTGCATATTTATCTCAATCCTTTTTCTTTGCTTTTCTTTTCTCCGTAAATCAGTCCGGATGATGAGTCTTGGTCTAGACTCGACACGTCGACCAATGTAAAGATGAACACTGTGGAAAATCCAAATTCCTCTTAGAAACCACACCACAGTAATCTACAATCCAAAAAAGATAAATTCAAGTTGGTTCTTAATTAATTTTATTTATAATTTAATAAAAAATTTGGTTAAAATTATAAATTTTAATTAAATTCTTGTCTTTATCCAATTAATTTTATCATATTTTTGCTGGAGAATCTAATTCCAACTACCTGTTAAGTGTCAGAACCATTTTTCCAGGGTACTTCGGTTTCACTTAGTCCAGTTTAAGTCAAGTTTCACTCTACTCATTTTTCACTGAAGTTTCCAATGTAATCTTATTTAACTGAAGAGAGACTTTTTGTTTTCTTCAGTTTTTGTTATGATATCACAGCGTACCATGAATGAGAGTCCTTGAGAGCAGAAGAAGAAAAGATAAATTAGTTTGCATAAAACTCCGTAAGAGAATAACAACATCAAGTACTGAAAACAATAGAAAATAGCGGTATAAGACTCTTTGATAAAGCAGCAAAAGTTTGAAAACCCCCTCCCAAAAAACGTTAAAGAGAAAATAAGTACTTAAAAAAATGAAATTAAAAAAAAAAACAATTTTAAACCCCATCCAAGACAATCCATCAAGAAAATTAATCCACCTAGATTATTAACGCAGCCCAGCGGTTCAACAAAATCGTTAAGCCTTCCTAACGCATTTTAGAAGTTTTAAGAGCCACAGCGTTCTCCGTCACGCGGCCACAAAGCCTCAAAAAAAGCGTTAGCCAAATTCCGTTGCCGCAAGGCACAATTTGGTTTGATATTCCAACGCGAATGGTCAAAGGTTTGAGTTCTCAAAATGCACATGTGATGTTTATGGTTTGAGTTGTCTTATATAAAATGCACATGTGATGTTTTAATGAAAAGTGCATTGTTTACGTTATTTAAAATGGTCAATCTAATATTTCATTGTATTAACTTTATTTTTATGACATTCGTGTGAGATTTGTGAGGTAATTTCTTGAAAAGGGGCTTTGTATCATGTAATGTGAGCTTCAATTGAATTTAAAAGGCTTATATGATTTTTAATGGCTTCGCTGAAAAGTCTTCATGTAATTCCTCAAAAGGTTTTCGGGGTGTTAATATTTATATATATTTTAGAAGGTTTTGTTCGTAGTTTTTTTTTCCTTTAAGAAAATAATGATTTATTTTTTTTACCAACTTTATTAAAAATAAAGGAAAAGGAGATGTTGTAGAGAATTTTAGATCGATCTATTGTGTAGGAGCCTAGCAATAGAGAAGCCATCTCAAAGACATGCAACAGGGAACCGCTATGTTTGCAAGTCCATTTTGAGTTAAAGAGAGTCACTATTAAACAAATGGGAAAAGCCAAAAGGCTAAAAATGTCATAGCGACAACAGGAGATGTTTGAAATCTTTTCAGATTTGGAAGTGAAGAGGCAAAAGGACGTCTTTGCATTGAAATGCATAAAAGAATTTGTGGATAACAACATTCTTTCCCTGATTTCATATGCCAAGACAGCCAAGGAGGCCTTGGATACCCTTGAGAGGAGTTTTGGCGTAAGGGGGAGCATTGAAGTTGAAGATGAAGGTCGATCTATAGTAGCAGGTCTACATCGAGATGAAATGTTTATTGAATCCCACTGTGCTCAGTCACAAGTGGATGATGTCTGTGAAGAAGTCACAAAAGCAAGAGAGAAGGAGCACATAGATGCTCATGAACCCCACTGTGCACAACCACAAGTGGACAAAAGTTTGGTGAATCCAACAACAGAGCTTGCTGATGAAAGTTTGGTAAATACAACAACAAATTTTGCTAATGAAGATTTGGTAAATCCAACAATAGAGCTTGCTGATGAAATTTTTGTGAATCCAACAACAGAGCTTGCCAATGAAATTTTGGTGAATCCAACAACAGAGCTTGTTGAAGACAATGAAGCTGTCGTTGGAGCAATCAATGCTATCGTGAATCCAACATTAATATCGTTGATGTAAATTTTGATGAAGAATTATTATGAATGGTTGCATGTGATGCAACAAAAGCATCATATAGAAATGATGATTTTTAGTGAGAAGAGCCCACTTGAGTCAGTGGAAGACAACCTGCCTACAACAACACAGGTTAGTACAGAAGTGGAAGAGACAAAGAAAGAGGCAAAAACACAAATAGAGAGAAAGGAAAAATAAGAGAAGAAAGTGCAACAAGAGAAAGCACTCATTCCAGAGTAGAAGGAACAAAATCAATGTGGTTCTACAAATGTTTTTAATTCTAACATTGACTTCCAATTTGCAGGTACAAAAAATGATTATGAAGAAGAGTTAAATTTACTTGAAGCATGGCTTGCAACACCATGTCTAGATGAGGTCTGCATAGAAGTTGCATAAATGAATGTTAAAGACAACATGGATGATGAAGAAATTAATGAAATTTTTAGATATTGGAGTTATGAAGAGATGAAATTGTATTATGGTCTTATGTTGTAGCAAATTAAATATGAAAAACACACTAAAGAAGATAATATGTGGCAGCAGCCCACATACAAGTTGTTTTTTGAAGAAGTCTAGAATATGCTTAGACAGTCTAGAAGAATGGAAGACCTACACCGACAAATGAAGAAATTGAGGTTTGAAGGATAGAACAAAGAGAAAAATTTGAAACAATTTACAGGCTATAGAATCTGGAAAAAAAAAAGAAGAAAAGTAAATATAGTTGAAGTCAATTTTTAAGCCTAGCTGAGACATAGACAAGCAAGTATCTTAATTAAATTTTATGTAGTTGAAATTAAGGGAGAGTGTTGGAGAATTTAATTACAACCACTTGTTAGATGTCAAAACCATCCCTCCAAGTGTCCTAGTTCAATTTCACATAGTCCAGTTTAAGTCAAGTTTCACTCCAATAATTTATTAATGGTGTTTCTAATATAACTTTATTTAACTGATTCGTAATACTTAAAAGAGCGTTCATTTGCTCCAATATTTTTTCTCCTAAAAATTTTTCAATTTATTTATGATTTTAAATCTAATTATATATTCAAAATTACCTTAAAAAAGGTGAAATTGCACTAGTTTCCATATCTCATTAGAATGCTCCCACAACTTTCATAGTTCGATCGCATTGCGATAGCCACATACATTTGGCATATGCTTCACTTTTATGTTTGTGGCAAACCTTTCCTTTGAGAGATTTGTTCTACAATTTAAATTTCTCCATTTCAGGCCAACTGTTTCAAATCATCCAACGTTGCCTTGTTGTTTCAAATCACCCAACTTAAGTCGCTCTCATGTCGGCTACGAAATCAATGAACCATTTCTTGCATCTGAGTATAGAACCATCTTGAACCAGTGCATTGTCTTAATGTTTCAATCTGAACAGTTGAAGAAGTGGCAGTAATGAATAAAGGAAAAAACAATTGGAATAGAGATGAATAGTTCAGTTGGAATAGAGATGAACAGTTGTAAGGAAGACACTGCTCATGATATATCTTGTATTGCATAACTGAAATGTAAAACACATTTGCATTGTTAACTCTATGTATAGCTGAGCTTTGTAATAGTAAATCATTGTTGTTTTTTCAACTTACAAATAGCCGCTCTTACTTTTTCTACTTTCTATGTAATAACTCGTTACTGTCACCATGTGATATGGTAGTAGGAAATAACTCAAGGAGATCCAAGTTCATTCGTATAAAAACCTATGTCGACTGAGACTGTGCACCAATTTTCACAGGTTATTTAATGAATACAATATGTCCACATTTCAATTATGCTTATATATGATACTTTTAGTGATTTGACAAATATCACGTCACAATTCTGTACTATTTCTGCCCATAATAGTAGCAGGACATAAAATTGTGAAGTGGACTTGGCATTTGATTGTATATTTAATCAATGTAATAAAAATTTAAATGTCATAGGACGTGTACTTTTTTTTTTCAGAAACAAGAAAAATGCTTTCCATCGATGATAAGAGAAAGTACATTTTCCAGAGAGAAAATATCACTGTTGCCTTTGAAAAATGAAAACAACAATTAAGATCTATATCTATATTGGATAATTCATCTAATCTGTAACCAATAAGAGAATACATAACAGAAAGATAAACATTGTTGAGGAAAGGGATATTTTGCACAAAGAGAACAGAGCTCTAGAAACTAGTCTAATGTCAGTAGTTAGATCAAAATATACATCCTCCTCCGAATAATGCCAAAAACAAAAAAAAATGGAATTTTATCTTATCAGAATCCAAGTTGCATCCTTCTGTAGAGACAATCCGCTTCACCATTTTGGATCCAATAGATGCATGAGATGGAGACAGAGTGGAACTCATTGATCAAGGTCTTGATTATGTATTTCCAGGTGTCAAGGAGTTTAGGGAGCCTTTTTCATTTTCCTAGTCAATGAAAAAATTGGAGTCCCCAAAAACTGTAATATCTCTAATGTTGAGCCAAAAAGAAGAGTGTAATACCCTTAGAGAATGAGTAATTCGGCAAGTGTACTAGTAAAAATGCTAGAAAGCCAATGAAATCTATAGAATCTCACAGGCCCTAAATGGATAGCCATTCCACAAACCACAATAGTCAAAAGAGGAAGCCCCATCAAGGAATATGATTGGATAAGAGGACCAGATGTTTCGAGGAGGAGGGGGACATTTAGAGACCAGTGATTTAAAGGAAGGGTAACTCTGGATAGAAGGAAAATATTCTACAGCTGGTTTGTTAGATGTCGGGCATCACATGCTCAAATATGAGAGCATTTCTAGACTGCCAAATCCCACAGATGATAAAGAAAGCCAATGTTCTATGTAATGGGTGATCCGTTGTCCATCTGCCAAGACAAGAGGCAATGTCTTAGAAGTCCCAATTTGCAAGGGAGTTTATTAGTTGTGACACATTTATCCAGATAGAAGAGGCAAAAGGGAAGTGGAGGAATAGGTGGTTGATGTCCTATACAGTTGATAAGAAAAGACATTATATTCCCGGACCCTAATAGCCTCCTTCGCAAAAATTTCCCATGTCATAATTAGGTTGTGTGCCATGAAGCAAGAGAAACACTTTTGTTTGAGAGAAAAATTCCAATTCCAGCATCGAGCCAGGCAAGAGAAAAGTGATATATTTCTGGTAGGCTAGAAGATTATCTGGTATGCCTCGTGTGATTAACGTTTCTTGTTGTGAGCCACCAAACAAGATGAACCTATATACTTTTGTATATAGGACAATCTCAAAGAGTTTGGGATTATAAATGTATGATTTCCATTCCCAGATCAGGGGCTCTCGAATTTCAAGGTCTACAATGTCTTTCCAATGTGTGAATGTTGGAGAGGAAAGATAATCATTTTTTATATCATTAAACACAAAGATACCTTGATTGTGCAAAATAATAATAAGAGGGGATAATAGATGTGGAGTTGTCATGCTTGAGAGGGAGTCCAGGTCAATCTCTAGAAAATTGATCCCTTACTAACATCCCATTTAATATTCCCAAAAAATGAATGCTTGGTGAGAAGGAGACTATGCCATGATAACGAGCAATTAGGAGGGTCTTGAGCACCAACACGAAGCCATCCAATGAGACCTATGTTTTGGAAGTAATTTTCCTTGATAACTTGATTCCACAGGTCATCACTACAAATTGCTCCCCAAAGATTTTTTAGAAGTAGTGCCAAGTTGAAATAGGTAGTTCCCTTAAGTGCCTAACCACTATGTTTAATTGGAAGGTTAAGAATCTCCAAACTAACAAGATGAAATTTGTGGTCTGGTTGTGTGCCAACCCATTAGAAACCTGAGATAGTGACATTGAGATTACAAACAACTCCTTTTTAGAAGTGTGAATATGTGCATCCAATAGATAGGAATATTATGCAATACAAATTTGATAAGAATAAGATGCCCTCCTAGAGAAATCTAACAATGTGACCACTATTTTAGCCTCTTGCCAATTTATAGAACAACCCAATCCCAGTCCTTTTTATAGCCATTTGGATTTAAGAAGAAACCAAGGTATGTGAATCCAACATCCAAATCAGTAAATTTTACCCCGAAAGTATTATCAATCTCCTTATTCGATCTACACCAGGATCGCTTGAGCTAATATTGGACTTTAACTAGTACATGAGCAGGACCAAGGCAAGTCCAAAATCAGAGAGGATATTGAAGAGGACATGCCATTCAAAAGGATTTGATTTACCAATTGCCAGCAGGTCATCCGTAAACGTTAAATGGGAGAGGGGAACCCTCTCAGTGATTCTGCATCCAGATATGAGGTCATGTATAACCAACTCCTCCCACATTTACCCTCTTTCACTAGTTTGCCTCGGGTAAACATGATTTGAGGATCATTATAATAAGAATCAACCTCCTATATGAGGTTAATGAACTGTAGTTGAAAACTTAAGACCTTACTGACTTCCCTCAGGTGGTTCAAGATCACCAGTGGCTACCAAATCCCTCCAGGTGTCCAACCCCTTAGACAATTCTCCTTTTCACTAACCTAGAGCCTTAGCCACTCCCTCTAAAAGGACTCCAAGTGACTATAAGCCTGTAGTTGTTCCCATACGCCTACTTCCCAGTAACTGTGTATTTTTTCAGTCAATTTTATGCCAACAAATCTTAACTTTGAGCCATGTTTTCTGGGCTAGGACTCAAGCCTCTATCTAGAACCCAATGAAACTTCCAAAAATGGTAAATAAAATACAAGCAAAGCTTCTAAACCAAAAAGTTGAAGAGGGACTTAAGTTGACCCTTCCCAACCAAGACAAACATTTCGTCAAACACATGGTAAACCTACAATATATAGGTCATGAATGCATATCTAAACATAGGGATATAAAAATTATCTGAGGTTTAATAAGAAGAACCAATGCCTTCCCACAATAGTTGTCATAACACCAATTAGGTGACGCATTCATTAACCAAACATTCATAAATTAAAATATGGTAAGAAACATACTTAAATCTATCATATAAACATGCTTATAACCAACATATAACCAAATAGATAACAATGATAGAACAACCATTAAAACCATGTAATAAAAGGTATAATTACTCATGAAAGACAAGATGAGCTTATCTCTTATTAACCATATGAAAATTCTAATCAAGTTAGGGACTTCCATATACCACTCAACCATAGATTGGCTAAAACAAATATTCATTTTTGTCAATCACCCTCGTGCCATATTCAAGTGTGAATATGGGATCTCATGTGATAAACAAATCCATAAACAACCAAGGGAAAATATAGTTTAAACCACCTCTACTTTTATCATACTTTGATCCCACCTAAATCGCTCTTGAGATCACAAAACCAAACTAAACTTGGATGTCTCAGAATTACCTCACCATCCCTTGAGGAATTTTCCTATCTCCACGCCCCTGTTGAGGGCTTCCAAGAGAAAACCATCTCAACCCCAAACCCTTGGGATTTTTCTGATACCACCCCACCCTAATCTAAAACCTTTCAGCAATCTAAACCTCAACAAATAAATAATCCCATCACACCATCTATATCTAGAAATGGCAAGGAAAAGCTAAAACCACTATCAGAACTTGGCAAAAACCATGTCAATGATAACAAAAAAATCAAATACACACATGCATATGTATTGCATACCAAAATCAACTAGGAAATCATACATGCAATCTATTCCCTGCAATTACTCCTACTAAAGTTGATTAATCCAAAGTTTCCTTTCTTAATCCTTGCTTCCCTTTGTTTTCCTTTTCCTTCCTTCCCTTGCTTTATTTCCTTCTCATTCATTTACTTTTCTTGTCCTCCCTTCTCCTCTTTGAGACTAATTCCAAAACAAAAACGTCAAAAGATCCCAAACTGATGTTCTAATGTATTTTTATTATTGATGCCTCTAATTTCTTCATTTTTCCTCTATTTTCCTTCAATTTCCTCCTCACATGCAACATGTGACCTTTCACCTCCCTTTTCTCCTATTTTCCTTTATTTTCATAAATAATGTACTAATAATGTCTTTTTTCCTTTTCAAATCCTTTTCCATTTCCTTTGCCAATTTCCTCTTATCCATAATACTCAACAAGTGATGTCCACCAGGATAATTTTCCCAACATTTGTCTTGGAATAATCATCCCATGAGGTTGGTCTTACTTTTCGTTTATTAACTTTATTACATGAACTTTTAACTCATGTTTGTTACAAACCCCTCGCCCTTAGGGAAACACCATTATCGGCGTTCTATAACACCTACAACCAACAAAAGCACCGAAAACCAAAACATATTTCCGATGGAGCTTTATAAACTAGCTCGTTGTAGTGTTTATAATTAACAACCCGCTCAGAGCAAAATCATCATGAAAAACATGACAACCTAACAACCATACTGCTTATTGGACCTTTATAACAAAACTAATTGTGGTATTTATAATAGAAACCACACACAAATATGTACAAATACCAAAATCTCATTTTCCTCCACTAGCAAACAATGACGGATATATAGCATGTATCTAATCAACCATATCTCATGTAGATTCATCTGGCCCAAAGTGATTTCACTGCACTTTAACCTTCTTGATTTCTCTGTGTTGGAGCATGAGTTATTTCCACTACAATATGTGTTGAGGTTTTGGCTGGAATTCTCCTTCTACTCCCACCTGCAATACAGATCAATCAATAACATGATCAACATCCTTTACATATCTCATAATCAATGAAACAAGGAAAACATCATGGAATTTCACTGTTAAAGTCAATGAAAGTTTCTAAGCCAATAGTCCAATCCTCTCAAGCGTCTCGAAAGGCCTACAATATGGTGGTGAAATTTTGTAGGCCAATAGTCCAATCCTCTCAAGCATCTCGAAAGGCCTGCAATATGGTGGTGAAATTTTGTAGGCCAATAGTCCAATCCTGTCAAGGATATCGAAAGGCTTTTAATATTGTGGTGTCAACTTGGCACATGATACAATTTTCAAGGAGCTCTTCTTGTGCTTCATGTGCAAATATACATGCTCTCCAACCTAGAATTCCTTAAATGCCCTGTGTTTGTCTGCATAAATCTTCTTCCATTCTTGTGCTTCCTTTAGATTCATCTTTATAACCTGCATTTCCTATTCCATTTCTTCCAACATATCTGGTCCAGTAAGTACTTTATTCACTAGATCACTCTAGCTGATGAGAGTATTACAAATCTTCCCATACAGTGCCTCAAACAGACTCATCCTTAGTGACTCCTTGTAATCGTTTTTGTAAGAAAACTTGACCAATGGAAGGTACTCCTCCAATATCCTCTGTTGGTGCATGATGTACATCTTCATCATATCCTCCAAAATCCTATTGAACCTCACTGTCTATCCATATGTCTACGGATGGTAAGTTGTATTGAAGGCCAACTCTATCCCCAAACCTGTAAAGAACTCCTTCCAAAAATTGGAAGTGAGCCTAGCATCCATGTCTAACATAGTCTTCTTCGGAACACTACAAAATCTCACGATCTCCTTGATGAAGACTTGTGCCACCTTATTAGCTGAATATGTAGTCTTCATTGGAATGAAGTGAGCTACCTTGCTCAACCTATTGACCACAACCATGATAGAATCATGCTTCATTGATTTCCTCAAAAGACCTATATGAAATCCATGGAAATGACCTATAATTTCTATTCTGGAATAGGAATAGGCTTAAGCAACCCCCTTGGATTCTTACAGTCTACTTTCACCTACTGATAATCCAAACATCTAGCCACAAATTATGCCACTTCCTTCTTCACATTTGGTAAATAATAGAACTTCTTCACTGTTGCTAATGTCTTTTGATATCATGGATGACCTAAATATGACTTGATATGAAACTCCCTCAATATAAGATTCTTGAGCTCATTGTAATTTGACACATAGATCTTGTCTCTGAATCTCACCAAACTGTTTGTCATGATATGATAGTCCACATTGTAACAACCTTGGTGAAAATTCCATGTAATAAATGTTAAAAACAATAACCATGGATGACTGGAACATGTATTCCAAGCTGAATGTTGGGCAAGACATCCTATGGGGTGTTCATTTGGTTGTTTGTGGCTAAGGAAATTAGCAAAGGCAATGGCTAAGACATTAAAGAGGCAAAAAGGTATTTTGGCACATTTATTTATGAAAATAATGTAAATTAGGGGAAAAGGAAGGTGAGAGGTCACATTTTTCATGTGAGGAGGAAATTGAAGGAAAAGAATGGAAAATGAAGAAAATAGAGGCATCATTAATAAAAAGGCTTATGAAACTTAGTTGGCAAGACTTGGTCAGTTCAGTTTTGGAGCTCTCTCATTATTCTCTCTCTCACTCTCATACTCTTGGTTACTTAGAGTTTTCTTGGAGCAGTCTTGGAGGGTGTGGCATACTTGGATTCTTGGAGTAAGAAGGCAAAGGAAGAGAATAAAAGCACAAGAAGGCATCAACATCAGCAACTACATCAGATTTTCTTGCAGGTATCGAGTTGCATGTATGATTTCTTCACTAGTTCTAGCATTCATGGCACATGCATGTGGTTTCTTGGTTATGATCTGTCATTGGCATGGAGGATGGCTAAGATTGACAATGGATTGCCTAGCCTTTCCATTTCCTAGATAACCATGGTGATTGTGGGTTTACTTTCATTGCTTTGTTTTGGTTGGTTCTCATTTTTCCATAGCTTGGGTTGAGTTACTAGTCTTGGAAGCTTTGGTTGAACAAACGCTCTAGAGGCCCTGAAACAGCTTGGGTTGAGTTATTAGACCTAGAAGCCCTAGTTGGACAAATGCTCTGGAAGCCCTTAACGGGTTGTGTTACTAGTCCTTGAAGCCTTGGTTGGACAAACGCTCTAGAAGCCCTGTATAAGTTGTGGGTTGAGTTACCAGTTCTAGAAGCCTTGGTTGGAAAAACACTTGGGAAGCCTTGGAAGGCTTGGATGGAGACCAATCTAATGATGGTTTTTGGTGATGTCTGACCATGAGGTGGAATCATTGTTTTATGGGTTGAGGTGGGTCACCTCTGGAATCCCTCGATGAGTTTTGATTGATGTGTTCATGAGATCCCACATTCATGCTTGGAATATGACATGAGGGCAATTGGCTAAAGAGAGACATGGCTAAGCTAATCTATGGTCGCGTGGAATGTGGTAGTCCCATCTTCGGTTGGTTCATTGCATTTATTAATAAAAAAAAATCATTCCCTTGATTTTCATGTGCAAATGTACTAATGTATATATGGATTTTGATGGCTGATATATTTATTGTATTTATGTTCCTATTATGTTGTTTATATGCACATTTACCCGGGAGGTTGTTACAGAGTGGTATTGGAGCATGGTTCAAATGCTTGCACTATATGGACTCTATCATAGGTAAAATGAAGAACAAAGGTTAAATTTTAGACCTTTCTGTCATATCTGTTATAACTTTTCTTATGTGGAATATTAGAATTCAAAAATTTGTCCATACTAAAGGTAAATTCCACTGATAATGTGGTAAACATTTCAGATATTGGTTCACAATAATTTAGGAATTATGATCTAAGGAAGATGACCTTCCTGAATGCACCTTTAAATAGGTCACGTTGGAATTTCTGCAATAACTTTTATTCTGTAGGCTTTCAAAAGTTGAAAAATTGTCCAAATTGAGGGGAAATACCAATGACTTTGTGGTAGAAATTTCAGATATTGGGTCACAATATTTTAGGAGATATGAGCAGATGGAGTCGAGCCTTCTGAATGCTCCTAAAATCAGGTCTCAAACAGGTCACGCTGACATTTTTGTTATAACTTTTATTATAGGCACTCGCAGGAGTTGAAATTTGTTCCACAATGAGAGGAAATCCCACTTATATTGTGATAAATTTTCAGACATTTATTAGCTACATTTTAGGAGATATGACCATTGTAAGTCAATCTTTTTGGATACTCCCAGAATTGTGCACCAAATAGGATTGTGTTGGTATTTTTGTTATAAATTTTCATATATGAAATCTTAAACGCTGAAACTTGAACCATAGTGAGGGATAATTCCAGTGATCATATGGTTCAATTTCCATAACTTGTACTACTATAGTTTAGGATATATGCATTGAATCATTTGCTATATTAGTTTGCATGCGAAGTGTTTGATGAAATGCTTAAATGGTTCAATGATTAATTGCATACAAATTGTTTGATAAAATGCTCCAATGAGTATGTTGTTTGTGGTTGGGGATAATTGTAATAGTATTTATGTAGTTGATATATTTTTACTTGTATGCAAATAGTTTTCTATATTAGTTTGCATGCAAAGTGTTTGAATAAATGCTTACATGCAAATGTAATAGTACAATAGTTTTTGTGGAAAATGTAAAAGTATCGTAATTGTTTGAAGAAAATGACATTTTGTTCTTGGATGAGATAGTATTTTAGTATGATAATATGGATGTAGCTGATCTATTCCTATTTGCATGCAAATAATTTGAAGAGTTGCATGTAGGGAATTTGAAAGATTTCATGCAAGGAATTTGAAAAGTTGCATGTAAGGAAATGAAAAAGTGGCATGTTTTTATTTATGATGTTATGAGTGGAATAAGTGCAATATTTTTTAATTAGTCTCATACAAATGTATGAGAAATAAAAATCAAATTATTTTCAAGTATGGTTAAATTTAATAGAGATTTGGAGATCTCATTTCTATAATTGGACATTGGAGATTAGACCATTATAGTAGCTTCCTCCTTCTACCTTAGTGTGGACCATGGATAGTAAGGGGGTATGCTTATAGGTTGTTAGTATTGGTGAATATTGATTTCAAATTAATAGACATGATGTCTTGATTTTTTTAACATGTGACTTATTATGTATGGATTATATGTCACTTACATGTTGATTTCATGATACCTACTTACATCCGTGTATGTTAGGTTACATTTTTGAATATTTTGATTACATGCATCAGTCTTGTAGGTTGATTACAAGAACTGATCAATCATGTTTGACTACATACGGTATGCGTATTGGTAGTTGGTTTGGAATTGCTTATGCATGTTTTTGGTTGCATGTGGGAATGTGTACAATGAAGTAATCGTTGTTGGCATGCATAAGGTCATGGTTTGTGTAGTTGACATGGTCATGCATTGAAGACTGGACTCTAGCTAGAATGATGCGTGTATGGTTTGGTACTCATTTGTTATATGTTTATATGCAGTTGTTATGCATGTATGGTCTTGGTTATAGTATGCATGAATAGTAGGTCAAACATGCCTTGTGAAGTCATTATATGCAATTTAGGTCATCATGATGTTATTGGTTGTTATGATGCTAATGAGCTAGTTGATATAGAGCAAGGGATGCAGATCATCATAATGAGGTTGCAGCATTACACTTTGGGATAAGAGCAGATTGTCATACACGTAGTGTATGTTTGGCATGTAGGTATGTAAGTTACGGATTATTATATGCATTAGGGTTATCCACATTAGGTTTATGAACATGTATTTGATGTTATGGTTGCATTCATGATAGATGTTAAATGATTAGTGTGGTTATATGCACATGTGTCAGATAGTCAAGAATGATAGTAAACTATAGTTGTATGCATGGTTATTGTTGTTTTATATTAGATAACCCAATGATTATCTTGTATGTTGTTCATGAGTATGATATATAGCTTATTGTTGTTATATGCTATTAACTTGATGATTAGGGTTATTTCATTGAGATATTGATGTTATAATTTGGATTGGTCATATCTGTGATGGTTATGTTCATTTCCTTGAAGATATTGATGTTATATGTATTATGTTAACCTGGTTTGACCTATGCAGATGGTTACGGTTGTTATATTCGGGTATGAACTGACATATTTGTGAGATGGTGTCATACTAATATTGGTTGACTTTGCACATGTGTATGATTTTATGATGTGAATATGTTAGTTATATATTGTTATGGATATCATGATCTTATGAGTGCCTGAGCTGATGTGTTGTAAAGTTACATCCTGCTAACTAGATTGATTGTGCAGACAAGATCACCTCCCATGACATACATTAAGGTATCAATTGTTTATGTCATATATTTGGTGCTTAACTGTTGATTATGTCATCTAGTTTATTTATTTAACATGGTATGAATGTTTGATGAATTTCATAATATGGGTATATATTCAAATGATCTTGTTTTGAAATGATTATAGTAAAATATGTGTTGAGACAATTGATGTGTACTTGAATGTAGTTGATAGTTGTAGGATTATATCTAATGACTACAGATTATTACATGATTGTTTGTAAAAGTTGATTTCAAATTGATAAATATGATTGTCTTGATATTTGGAACATGTGGTTGACATGTGTGAGCATGATGCAGGGAGTTGCATGGCAAGAGAGGTTGCCATGAAATCTTGAAGAAGGATCGGGTTGAGCTTTCCCTAGGAACCATGGGGATTGAGTCATGGTATTTGTTGTTAGTCTTGTTAGTGTCGGTATCTTCATCCCTCCGTCAGTGATCAAATTCTCTTGTTGCATTGCATGTTAGGTGTCTAGCTCAGTCAGCTACATTCCATTAGGATCATGGACCATCTGATGGTAGTGACTTATTATAAATGTTTGCTCATGTTCTTTACCTGCTGGCCCATTCCCATTCATCTAGATCATCTATAGTCATTTTTTGTCTTTAAATATGCAAACATCAGTTTTAGGGTTTTCGGTCTCATTAGGTCTATGGTTTCGTCAATAAGGTCTTCAAAGTGCTCAATAATGGTTAGCAGATGCATGAGGAAGTCAAATAAAGTTCCAGTAATAATAAAGTCCATAATCACATGCTCAGTGATTTTTTTTCCTCAAAATCCTATTTTGACGAAAAACAGAGTAATTTATATTTTCATGTATAACTTTGATGTAATTTCAGTTTCTTGATATGTAATAGCTTCAGTGGCAACCCTGGTCACCTTGTCAAGTTCAGCATCTCCATCACCTGCAAGGAAAACAAAAGGTCAAAGCTTTCAGTTCATTAAAGGCAAAAAATAAAGCAAAGTGCTAAAAGCAGAGATTGAAAAGCAAGTCAAATGCAAACATTACAAAGTGGGTTTTTGATAAGTGAAAAATTAAAATATTTTGTATATAAACCATTTCTTATGTTTAAAGAGCTCATTTGCATCCAAAGGAGAAAGAGGAAATAAGAGAAAGGTCGTGTTGGAGAAAAGAAGGCAAATTGCAGCAACTATGGCAAGTTTCATAGGCGTCGCGCATTGGGCCACCCTCTACAATGCAAAAAATACATAGGTGTAGCGCATTGAAGTGGTGCGACGCGTTGAGTTTGTGGCCCGACACATAGGGTTTCAAGCTAATTTCACCCATAAACTCTCCCTAAATTTGCAAATTTTGCTCAATCTTCAGGTGTTCAAGTAAGTCATCATTCCTTCATGATCAGTGAATGAGTTTCTCTAGATGTTTATGGTGATTTAGTGAGAAAAACTTGAAACCCTACCTTCTTGCAATTTTTGCCAAAAAACAGTTGCATAGGGTTTACAATTTGTGTTTTTGTTGCCAATTCCACTCCATCACTCCCTCACTCTTTGATTCCCTCATTCATTTTCTAGTTTCATCAAACCATTCCCTAATACCCATATCCCTAAATGTACTATCCCCATATCCCTAACTCCCACTATCCCAAACCTTAGTTGCAAAACCCTAATCCCTAAATGTTATTCCCTAAATGCTTTCATTCCCCAAAAACCTATAGCTAGAATCAAATCCTCCCCTCATCAGTCCCACTCATCCATGGAGCTCAAAACATATGAGAAAACTAGCAAGCTGCCAAGAGGAGGAAAGTGAAATTGACACCACTTGAGCAAGAATTCAATGTTGATCGTGAGTCTTGGCTTGAGAGGGAAAATATCCAATTAGAAAAGTTGCTTAAGAAGGCCAACTGAGAGAAAACTATGTTGAGGCACATGGCTTACCATTACATGGCGAGAAACAGAAGTTGCAAGGCACAAATCAGGAACTTAAAGGCCAAGTTGAAGAAAGCATCAAGGAAGCGAAAAGAGAAAGATAGACTTAAGATCTTGGCTGAGGCTTCCTTAGCCCAACACAACACTTAATGGAGGAAACTCAGCCCAAATTTCAAGAAATTTGATACACTTTTTGCAATTTTGGAATTTTTGGCCTAAAAAACAGGGTTTTGTGCCTGATGCGCCGTGCCACCTGGCACGCGCTTTTGATGGGGACCTCCTTTTGAGGAAAACTCGGCATTTTTGGATTTTTCATGAAAAAATATGCATGCCCACAAATGGCCAAGAAATTTTGACAAGTTTTGAGCTTCTAAAAAGGTCTAAAACATCTCAAAAATGACCTTTCTGCCCCTTTTTGGACACACAGGAAGCAGTGTTGGGAGAACTCAATTTTGGAGGGGCAAATGGAGGCCAAATTCAGAAATTCTACTTGTTATGGAAAATCGATAGGAAGAAATTTCCAGCAAGCCCACTTGGAGAAAATTTTGACATCGGGAAGGCCTCCAAAAGTAGCTGCAAAAAGGCACTATGCATAGAGAAATCAGCGCGACGCATTGGGGAAATTTTGCTTAGTTTGACCAAAAATACTCTGTTTTTCACCTAGTTTCTTGACAGTTTGACTTTTCTCCTTCTAATTGTCAAACTCATGATGTAATTTAATGTGACTTGATGGATGTTGATGTAATTATGCTAAATTTTGACTCATAGAGGTAGATTCATCCATGAAAAGTTAGTTTGCAGCTGAATGAATCAATTCCGTAGTTTTTAGAGGCAAGATGTTCTATTGCCTACTTTTTAGTTCTCAGTTTAGAATTTGTTGGAGCAGGTCCTAAATTTATGAGCTCGACCCCTAGAGGCTAGGATAATTCGTTGGTTGCCTATATCTTGTAATGTTTCAGTTATTGAAAAAGGCTGGACTTTTGGGAAAGCTTGGAGCTTCATTGTATACATATTTCAGCAGTTTGGCTAAGGAATAGGCCAAGGTTTGCAACACTTTATGGGATTCATGTGGCATCTTGCTTTGGTATTGTGTTTTCTTCTGTAATTGTAATTTTACATGTGTTTTATGTATTCCATCATCTCTCTTGCTTCATCTTAACTAAATCAAACAAGGATAAAGGTAGAATCCATTGAAATTGCAATGCTCTACCTAGGGTTTGCTTAGTTATTTATGTTTTCAGTTGTTTGAAGAGGATCCCTGAGACTTTCTTGCCCTCTTCAACTCCTAACCTATCTAAAAGCTCTCCATTTCACTCAATTTGATGTACCAAACCATTCTCCTATGTTGTGTATACATAGCATGTGTACATGTTATTTATGCAATGTTATGTACAAGACAATACAAATATGGTTGTGCAAATATTTCATATGGGGTGTTGTATACATATTGTATTGTCTTCATTATGTATATGTCATGTTGTTTGCATATGGTGCTATGTACATGTTGGATATGCAGTGTTGTGTATAGATGATGCTATGTACGTGTTGGATATGCATTACTATGTACAAGTGGTGTTGCATGCATGGGGCACATTGGCACTATGTACATATGGTGTGGTGTGCATGATTGTACAAGTGGTGTCATGTGTGTGTGGTGCTCTGTACACATTGTGCAAGTGGTGTTGTGTGCATGTGGTGTTATGTACATATCATGCATATGGCGTTGTGTACATGTGGTGTCACATAAATGTCGTGCGTGTGGTACTGTGTACATGTGGTATTGTGTACACATTGTATAGTGGTGTAGTGTACATGTGACATTGTGTACATGTCGTGCAGGTGGTGTCATGTACATGTGATGGTGTGCACACATTGTGTAAGTGGTTCAGTGTACCGGTGGTACTATGTACATGTTTTATATATGGCACTGGTGCACGTGTAGTATTATGTGCATGTCATACATGATATGTTGAGGGCATGGGGTATTATGTATGTCAATCATGTAGTCATGGTATTACAACATGTGTACTTGTTGTGTTGTACTCTTTATAGGTACATGTATTGGGTGGTATTTCACATTGGGTATAGATGAATGTGTTGTATTATATACATTGGGTGTAGGTGTATGTGTTGTATGTTAGGTGTAGGTGCATGTATTTCATGGTGTGGTTGCATGTGCGTGATACACACTACGTGTATGTGCACTTGGTAGAGGAGAAGGCACTAGGTGTTTTCTAGGTGTGGCAATCATCCGGTGTCCATACAAAAGAACCAAGGCAGAAGTAAGGATCGATGAAGCATAGGTATCGTTATTGTATTTCAGTTTTATTATGCATGTGATTTATGATTCTAGTATATGATGATTATATGTGTTTTATGATTTTGGTTCATAATGGTTACATATAATTTATGATTTTGATGGCTATGTTTTGAGATAACCTGATGTGATATATTTATACATGTTTATTTGGTTAAATATGCTAGTTTGACTTCTTGTGACAAGAAGTGAACAAGATTGCAAATATACTTTATTGACGAGCTACCAATGAGGTATGATGTGAATTTATTTCAATTTATTTTAAATCTAATGGAAGTTATGTTCTTGGTACAGGAAGCATGAACATGCCCAATTGGGTGGTTGAAATCGACTACAAGAATTAGCAACAACAATAAAAAAAATAGAAATACAGTAGTATGCTAGTAGAGCACTTCAGAAGCAGGGCCATTGTGGGACACTAATACCCAATAGTATCCATTGATTTCCATGAGCATGCTATGAATAGTATGATGGTTTTAAGGCATGGATATGCCTTGGTTTTTGTATCTTCTAATGCGAGGAAGCCTTGCCAAGGGATGGACTTCGCAGGATGGGGGTGCCAGCATAACTTTGAAGATGAGTGACTGCACAGAAGGGGTGACTCGATTCCCAAGGGACTGTGTAGTAGAGAATGGTAGGTCACAGATGGATTTTTTTGGTCATTAGCATTGTCAGATGGAATCAGATGCACATTGGGAGTGCTCCCTCGAACAATGAGCTGGTAACTATTCATTGAGAGGACAAGTGGCACAGGATTATAGCATTGGACATTGGATGCAGATTTGACTTTGCTGTAGATTATGGACTTCTTGGGAAGGAGGTGAATCCTAGTATTACTCTGAGGGTGAAGGTGTGAGCCTATATATTTTCTTGTTGATTGATACAGGCATCGTATCCTTTATTTTTGTGGTTAAGAAAATGTGTGTATGTGTATATCATTGTAAATATCGTAGTGAGTTGTTATAAAGCTCCAATATGTGGTATAGTTTTTATTTGGTCATGTTGTCATGATTTTTTTCTTTTGAGCAGGTATTTCATTGTAAATACTGCAACGAGTTGTGTTATAAAGCTCCATGGGCAGTATTTTTTGTTTTCAGAAGTCAATGTTGGTTATAGGTGTTATTGAACACTGAGGATGGTGTTCCCTCAAGGGGGAGGAAACTGTAAGATCCCTGGCGAAAATTCCATGTAATAAATGTTAAAAAACAATAACCATGGATGACTGGGACATGTATTCCAAGCTAAATGTTGGGAAAGACATCCTAGGGGGTGTTCATTTGGTTGTTTATGTCTAAGGAAATTGGCAAAGGAAATCTCTAAGGAATTAAAGAGGCAAAAAGGTATTTTGACACATTTATTTATGAAAATAATGTAAATTAGAAGAAAATGAAGGTGAAAGGTCACATTTTGCATGTGAGGAGGAAATTGAAGGAAAATAATGGAAAATGAAGAAAATAGAGGCCTCATTAATAAAAAGGCTTATGAAACTTAGTGGGCAAGACTTGGTCAGTTCAATTTTGGAGCTCTATCATTACTCTCTCTCTCTCTCTCATATTCTTGGTTACTTAGAGTTTTCTTGGAGCACTCTTGGAGGGTGTGGCATACTTGGATTCTTGGAGTAAGAAGGCAAAGGAAGAGCAAGAAAGTGCAAGAAGGCATCGCCATCAGTAGCTACGTCATATTTTCTTGCAGGTACCGATTTGCATGTATGATTTCTTCACTAGTTTTGGTGTGCATGGCACATGCATGTGGTTTCTTGGTTATGATCTGTCATTAGGATGGAGGATCGCTCGGATTAACAGTGGATTGCCTAGCCTTGTCATTTCGTAGATCATCGTGGTGATTCTAGGTTTACTTTCATTGCTTTGTTTTGGTTGGTTCTCATTTTTCCATAGCTTGGGTTGAGTTACTAGTCTTGGAAGCCCTAGTTGAACAAACACTCTAGAATCCCTGTAACAACTTGGGTTGAGTTACTAGTCTTTGAAGCCCTGGTTGGACAAACACTCTGGAAGCCTTCGCTGGACAAATGTTCTAGAAGCCCTATACAAGGTATGGGTTGAGTTACTAGTTCTGGAAGCCTTGGTTGGACAAACACTCGAGCAGCCCTAGAAGGCTTGGATGGAGACCAATCTGATGATGCTTTTTGGTGATGTTCGACCGTGAGGTGGAATCATTGTTTGATGGGTTAAGGTGGGTGGCCTCTGGAAGCCCTTGATGAGTTTTGGTTGATGTTTTCTATGAGATCTCGCATTCATGGTTGGAATATGGCACGGGGGTGATTGGTTGAAGAGAGACTTGGCTCATCCAATCTATGGTCAGGTGGAATGTGGTAGTCCCATCTTCGGTTGGTTCATTGCATTTATTAATGAAGAAAATCCATTCCCTTCATTTTCATGTACAAATGTACTAATGTATATATGGATTTTGATGGCTGATATGTTTATTATATTTTTTTTCTTGTTATGTTGTTTATATGCACATTTACCCCAGAGGTTGTTACACACATCTTGATCACTTGTACCTTGCTGTAACCTGTGCCTAAGCTCCCTATACCTTTCATCATGTCATCCTTCCTATAAGATCTAATCCTATAAATCTATCCCATATGATCTCACAGCTGCAACGTGGTTCATTTTCATTCTCCTACTGAGTGAACTTACAACCTTGTTCTCCTTACCCTTAATGTAATTGATCTCAAAGTCAAACTCAATGATCATGGCCAACCACCTAGTCTACCTAACATTTAGGTTCGGTTGGTCGAACAAATATCTCAACCCACTGGGATCAGTCATTAATACAAACATGCTGCCAAGAAGATAATGCCTCCACATATTCAAGGCATGAATAATAGCTGCCAACTCAAGATCATGTGTAACATAATTCTACTCATGCTATTTCAATTTCCTGGACCCATAACACACCACCTATCCCTCCTGCATCAAGATTCCACGAAGGCCTCTCTTGCAAGCATCTATACACACCATGAACTTATAACAACTTTATAATTTGACACATAAAATACCATTTCAATAGTGCTAATTCAAAAGTGATCATTTCCATAGATGTGAATCATTATATTCATATTTTTTTAAGGGAAAAGAAAACCACACTTTGAGAGTTAAAATTTCACTTACTCTATGAATCAATGGAGAACAAAAACATAGAAATCAATGACACCTTTATAATACCACATCAAAAATTCAAATGTAATATAAAACTTAGTCAAAAATAACATTTTACAAAGTAAAAGGATTCTTAGAAAAAAGAGGAAGAAAGGGTTCTCCAATAAATCCCTCAACATCATTAAAAACAACAATCCTATGAAAAATGTAAAAACCCTTGTTTCCATAACAAATCCCATTAGATGTATACTAAAACTAGAAACCAAATCTCCCTCTCCATCATTTTCCACCTGCACCCACAAGTTTGGAACCTTTGGGAATGTTTGCCTTTGGTATGTTACCCTTTGATTGTGCTTTCTGTCCCTTTGCAATAGTATCATCCTTTTTTGCTTTCTTCTCATCTTTAGTATTCTTTATGCTTTCTTCTCTGCTTGTTGACAGGAAGTAACACACAAAGCTACAGGATAGTGAAGCAAGGCCATCCACCAACATTGTTGGAAATCTATGTGTATATGTTTATTTTTTTTACCACCCAAGTTTTTCTTGATTTCTTCCTAATCCAACTCATACACTTTGTTGTTTTGCATCACTAATTTTTTGTTGATTCCAAGTCCAGTAAAATTGCTATGAAACAAATGTTTTGTAAAGATTATTGTAGAAGAAAACAAATCAAAGAACATATTCAACATAGAATTCCATCAAATTTACAAGGAAACGTCTCCCACACACACTGCTATACATTCCACTTGAAAAAAATTGTAAACCACATCACAAAATTTAATCACTTTAAAAATTGCATCACAAGGAACCAACACTATGTATGAATTAATATAGCTAAGTTTTTTATAAACATAGTACTATAAAAATGTACAGAATATGGATATGAAAAAGAACTTATAAGAACTCCAAAGAAATTGTTCATCACAAACAAGAGTGAAGTAAAACAATTCCATTAAATTAAATGATGATTTTGAACCTCCAAGAATCAGATCATATGAAAATACCAGTCATTAAGATATGAAGTTTGTAATAAAATAAATCCACCAACCAAAAAAAGCACCTATTCAACACATCAATTTGCACTTAATATCATCTGCCTCTTCACATTGTGAAACTGAAAAGAGAAGAAAAATAGTCATTTGCACTACAACTACAAAATTGATCTTTCCAATATAGAGTATTTCTTTATCAAATAAGTTGAATCCAATGTCATCACCAGTCTCCTTTTTGGTTTCCTCCTGTTGAACAAACAAATGGTATCAGCAACACATTAACCCGATCAACTACCAGCTCCACCGCCTAAATTTTGTAAGCAAGAGTAAATGGAAATTTCAAAGTAGTCAAAGCAGTGCCAAGGCCAAGTCTCAAGGAAAATTATAATTATATATTTTAGAACAAAAGAGTGAAATTTTTCTTTTCAACTACAACGGCGGAATTGGAAGCAACAGGAGCACCACCATGACCAAAATGAGTAGCTACAACAGCTGTAGAAGCACCACCACTTGTTGCATCACAATCATCAAAATTGATGTTTACTAAAATAAACTACTTGCTTAGTGTACATCCCTGGGCATTGGTGTAGATATAGGCATACCGGAGCCCACAGTCATAAGGAGATCTTCAATGCTTCCCTTTTCTAAACGGTTGGAAAGAAGACCAAGCCAATAAGATTCTATTATCTCCTCCACATCCTCCTATATAATGACTAGGTCCGACTAGATACTAAGGAGGTGGATTTTTACTTGGTCGTAGTCAAAGATGGCCTTGTCTACCAGTTTGTATAGGAGGTAGTCTAACATGTTGTTGTGGAGGATGGTGTGAATTTTCTGTCTCTTGGTCATTTCATCATGTTGTCATAGTTGTTGTTGTTTCCTCTTTATTTGAAAATCATGTGATGGTTCATACCTTGGCAAGTTGCAACATCATAAAGAAGGAATAAATGAAAAAATATTTTATTTCTATAGTATGGAATCAAATATTTAGCGCTCCAAACCCAAAATTAAACCTAAATGGAAATTTAATTCTAACATAACGATAGTTAATGCATATATACTTAGATAAAACCAGCTTGCTTGGTGCATAAGGGACATGATCTATCCATAGTTATATAGCATCAAGTAAATCCTTTGCACTTATTTTGTGTGAATTAAAAAATGAATCACAACATTCCAGCACCAAACAATGGTTTTTGAAGTAACAAAACTTAGAAAAAAACATGATCGAAAGTTCCATGGATGCAGTTTTTATAAACCAGGATAAAGACAAAATAAAATAATCACACTCGAGCAAAGATTTCTTCATTCTTGAATTAAAACTTCTACATTGAAAAAAATGGAAAAGATACCATCAAATATTCAATGAAATTCAACAAAAGTGATAATGATGTGTTTATTGATGATTTAAGAAAAGAATGAGTGGGTAAATAGAAGTGACAATATAGTTGACTAGGATCCAAAGTGAGCATTTTTCCACAACATCCAAATCACACCCTTGCAATAGAGAAATTTGTTTGTTGTTTAAATCCACAAAATGTTGGCGATGGCAGTGATGTCTTGTGAGAAACAAACAATATAACCAAATTATTTATAATGTCCACCTCATGCATGGGTCACTTGCAAGATTGGGCTAACACGTGATATGAGCATTTCCTCTATTTGTGTTAGAGAAGCAAGGACAAATGGTTGGTTGCCATGATCCATGTTGTTCTCAATGTAGAAGAGGTGGTGGATCTTGTAATTGTACGTCCAAAGCAATAGAGGTTACCATGTAATAATTTTGTTTTCATATTTGGAAATGATTCTTTGCATATAGATCAAATATGAAAGGGAGAGAGGTCATCTATCCTTCCATGAAATTGGTGGTGTGCATGGTTAAGGGAAGGGTTGACCAAAATATGGAGATCCGAGGGTGAAGGAGGATGAGCCAATGGTGGGGTGTATGGTGTATATGGGCAAGAAGTGGCATTCAGTGGAGGAAGTTGAAGGGTAGGTACAGCCGAAGCAGTGAATGTTGAAGGAGATGGGTTTGCAAGTAAAGATTTTGGATGTTGGGGAAGATAAACATTAGACAAGGGTATAGATGGAGAGGTTTGGGTGTTTAAATTAGCTTTATAATTGAGTTGTCTTTGTTTGTTGGAGGCATATTTATTTTGTGCATAAAGGAGTCTCTTCCGAGCATTTCTTGAGGGGTTTACAAAAGACGTTGACGTGTCCATCCCGATACAAACATGGGGACACAAGTACAAGTGAATATATGAGATGAGAAAGAGTTGTCTTAAGCAGAAAGATAAAGTACATAGCCCCCAAAACCAAGAACTTCATTAGTAGATATATTTTCGAAATAGTGCAGTCTAGCTTATAAAGTACATGTGTCTTATGAAAAAGTAGTTGTACTTTATTGGTCGGAGAAAACTTTTTTTATAATAAAGTTTATGTTTCTTTGACATTATGTACTAATGTCGTGTCATTGAAATTTTGTTGTTGGAACTTTGTCAAAGCTATCTTTCAAGCATAGAATGAGAATAGAATCAATCTTATTTCTCTGAAGTATTAGTGTGTTGGTTGATAACTATCTATCATTCATTAACGAAGTAGATTTAAGGCAACCAAACAACAACCCTTTGTAAAAATATAGTGCTTGTATTTAGGTGCAGAATGAACAATATAAAAGGATGTAAATATTCTATTTTGTTTAGAAGTAAGAAGAAAATAAACATATATATACTATAGGTAAAAGTAAAAGATAGATAACTATGCAAAGTTGGACATTGCAACATGTAACATAGGTGTATATACATAAAGAAGATAAGTACAATGATGAAGTGAACAAAATAAGGGTCGCGACAAGGGACTAAACGACAATGAATGGAAAAGAATATAGAAGTTATTATTTACACTTCAAGGTGGCATGGGGAAAAGAAAGCAACTTTCAAAGGTGTTGAACATTTGAAGTAGTAGACATTTTTTTTATTCCTGGAGGAGAAATGATGACCTACCAGGTCTATACTCCACGATCGAAAGCCTTAAAACATTAAGACTACACTACAAGTCTCAAGAAAGAGACTTCAACCCTTCCTATCTCTCATTGTTTCATTAAACTGCCTTCATATCTGTATACATAAACATGGAAGGATTGGTTTTCAAAGTTTTGCACTATATGGAATACCTGAGTGTGACTAAGAGAACACATAAGTATGTCAACCCTCTATTTCCCGAAACCGATGTGCTCATTTACTTGTAGTGCACCTTGATGTGGGGGAACGTTGAAGGTTATAACATGAACTCCTAAAAGTCGATCAAAGACAATTTTGAACTGGCACTACTCTTATGTGATTCTAGTGCGACCTTTCTTCCTCAAGTGCAACCCATCTGTCTCAATGCGACCTTTTTGCTCCTGGCACGACCCATGGGGTGACCTTTTTGTCTCAGTGTGACTCTTTTGTATAAGGCGTGACCTATCTATTTTATGGTGCGACGCTTCTGATTTCCAGCGTGGCCTTTCTATTTTCCTTCATTCTCAAGCATCGTCTATTAACAAACTCCTCAATATCACTTGATTTGGATCACTTTCAATCCATATGTGATCGATGGTGGATTTCCTTATTAGAAAATACCATCAACTTGGTGTTTCTCTCCAATTCGAGACAAAAGAGATTCAATGTCTCCTTCGTAGACTTTTCACACAGGGTTTATATTCACATTTCAATCTAGAAACATAGAGAAACCCAATTTCTAATTTACTCACCTCAATATCAGTGCTCAAAATGAAATTTAGTTCTACTACAATCATGCTTTCACCTGACTCGACACAAGACTAAGTTTTCCTCCTATGTGTTTAACTACATATTCCTTTAACACTTAGAGCCATCTTCTTGTGAAATATTACACTGAGCTTCTCCAGATATTCACACTAATTCTTGACCACCCAAATTTGTAACTTCAGTATGCTCGACATATCATCTCCTCATCCTTTGAGGATTTACTAATGCACATTTTTAAATCATCCATATCAAATTCTAGAATGAAATTGATCTTTATCCATTGACGCAGAGCTTGCCTCTTCAAAACTCGTCCTCAGTACCATTCCTATACTTAGTTTCACACACAACCATTTTTTTCACTTGGTTAATTCTAAAAATAGAGAATTTCATTCTCTAATTCTTAATAATGAATTTACTCTCACTTGTGCATGGTAAATACAAATGAATTTATCACTTAAATTCTCTACTCTTCTATTTCTCTCAAATACACTACAGGATTTACCTTCTTTCACATGACAGATTTGTCCTATTCTGTAATCAATTTCAATTACACACAACTATTCAAATTCTATTAATTTCAGACTACACATCGACTCGAATTCTTCACAGAGACAATCCATAATATGAAGACTTAATTTGATTAATAATTATTTACGTACATTTTCTCAGATATTTCGTTCCTATCTATGACCATATTTGCATTATTTGGCCATTATTCTCCACTCACTCTTCATGCCAGTAGGTTTACGATTATAGGAATAATTACATAGTTATGGATCATTCTAGGTCCATGATCTTCTCCATAGATCTCTCAACTAGTTCCTAAAATCTCTTAATGGTATCTTGAGGATCTCAACAACACTTCTATATCTAAATTCTATCTCTATGAGCAGATTATACCAAATCTCTCAATCTACTTTTAACTCAACTAATTTCCTATTCTAGGATCTCCTAATCTCCAAGATTTTTATGAGATCTTCACAAGTCTAACATCTCTCATATTCTCACATAATTGAGATTTTACATTTAAAACCTCACACACATATTTATCACTCAAATTATTAAAGATATACAAAATTTCATATTAAGAAATCAAATTCATTACCAAACATCATATCCCCTAAGTCAACCAAATATACAATGATTTTCTTGAGCAGGATGCTCCTACATCAATAACAAAACATGCAAATTTATAGTTTATTTCCTATGAATTGATTATTACAAACTTAAAGCGGTCCACACCATTGAAGATATATGTTTCCATAGACAATGCGAAGAGGAAATGATGACATGAAACCCTTGCACGAAGCTCGTGGGTAACTCTAGGATCACTGAAGAGTATAAACACGTATTTTTCCTCAACACCCATGAGTTTAGTTGCAGGATCATCAAATGCAGTGACATTTTCCAGCACATTTGTGTGGTCATGCATTTCAAATTTCATCACATACCGGTAGTCACATTCTAGGAAGTTCCCACCACATTTTCTGCAGTGCCACATTCCATTTGAGTGGTTGGAAACATTTTTCATGGATTTCATGCCATCAGATGAGAGAGGGAATGCAAGGAAGTAGAAATATTGCATGTCAATAGAGGTCATGGTTCCACAAATAGAGAACCATGTTGGTTTTCCCATAGGATGTGAGTCTATGAGGTTGACGATCGTACTTTGTGGGTGGCCCTACTTGGAAGGCCCCGAGAAGGAGCTGCTCAGTCTCTGGAATGGCGGGATCTAGCAAGAGGCTGGTGCTTGAGATAGTCCCAACATTTCTTCAATTAAATTTGGCTATGCGACCCTCTTTGATTGCAATCACAATCGAAGCACTAGAAGAGGTGACTTCAATGAGTTTCTTTCCTAAGGTGTGGAAATGCTCCCCCAATAGAGTGATTTCGATACTATAGCTAGACATGTCTTCCAATCTGAGAGTTTTCCTAGGTGTTTCAAAGCCATCTCTTCGAGGAATGGTGGAAGTTGGAGAAGTGGACCTAACAATGCCAATGGTGTCAAAATTGAGATGAAGCTTATAGATATGTTTTCATCTATAGATTTAAGACTGAAATGGTGGAAAGGAATTTTTGAAAGATCATCTAAGAAAGTTTAAACAATGGAAGTTGCAGAGAGGGAGACTTCACATTTACTATCCATATGGTTTTAATTTGTATTGTACCATTTAAAACCATGTAAAGCTTCCCAAATTGGACAAGGTCATGGAAGGAATCTTCAAGGTCACCAAAGGCAGAGAGATGGATTATATCATTGGCAGAATTAATGACGTCAAATCCAAAGACCTTTCCAGAGCCTCGAACATTGTTGTAGGATCAAACAGATCTTTTTCCAAGTATGCTACCCTAGATCAACCATTTTTTACGATAGGGGCTTAGTGCCATGAATGGAATGGTAGCAGGAAGAGCAGAGGACAATTGAGTTGATGATGAAGTAGAATCCTGTGTCAAAGCAACAATAGACGAGGTGGGAGCATGTAACATCAAAGAGCCCAGTTGGTATGTGCACAATTATACAATTCAAAGAAGTTTCGACTCCCCAATTGAAGTTTCATGACGTTCAACAACTTCTAGTTCAATAATTTGCACAATACTGAAAAGAAGGAAAGAAAGAGAAAAGAAATGTGACATTAGCAGGAGTGACATTGGCACAAAGAGGAAAGGAACAGAAAATCATAAAGAATATGGTGAATAGTGAACATACGCATAGTTTTGAAAAAAAATGCAAGTAACTTCTTTGAGAATGATAATTGAGCCCAACTAGAGGGCACCAGAGACAGCATCATCATTGTAAGCACACGAAAGAAAAGTTTTGTTCTCTCATCGAAGAGGGAAATGTAGTAGCATTGGGACGATGTCTTGGTGGAAGGAATAAGGCCAAGTTCAACGATTTGGAGCAATGGTTGGATTATTGTAGAGCCAACAAGCAACAAAGCAATGGAATTTGTTGTCAACTCAAGTTCCATGATGACGAGGAATGGAAGTGTCCTGAAAAGTGAAAGCCCATAAAATGGTCAACATTGGAAGAGAAGTGGAAATAAAGCAGTGAGCAGAGTTGTTCACAGGATTGGGATATTTTAAGCCAAATGAAAGAAAAATGAATATATAATTTAGATTTTTGGCAATATTTTAGATAAGGGGAAAGGAAAATTGGAATATTTAAGCATAGAAAGTTAGTTGTCTATATATATTGTTTCAAAAACTCTATAGGTGGGTGTCTTGTGTGTCGTGACAATGCACATAGTACTCTAAGCTATATACGTAGTATGAAAACATTTTACTTTCCATTTGAGTGCAAAAGACAAAATGGTTTGTAGGCTCTCGATTTTCACCTATTTCCTATTGAAATTCTGAGGAAGTTATAAAGTGGAAGGAAGCAGCACGACTTGTAGTAGCAACAACAAGAGATGAGAAATAACATAGAAATAGAAACAAAAAATGCAACTCGAAAAATGAGTAGAATAGTGTGACATGAGGAGGCTAAATAGAGCACACACCCATCTACCAACTAAGTAGAGGGAGCAGTAAATCCAAGTTAGGACACATGGGAGAGATCACAAGGTTACCAATGATAGAGATGCTCGTCTGAGCGAGAGAAAAGTTAGAATAAATGAACATAGGGGTGCCATTAATTATATTATTGAATAGAACAGTGCTTGACGGCAAGATCTGTGGATAAGTTTGAAACCTTAATCAAAGGAAAATGTGACATATTGATTAACTATACATGGGAGTTTTTGAATTTTGAAACATTGACATGAGCAGAACCGATTTCAAAAATAAACGTACATGGTCGGTCCATTAATTACGTTAATTGAATAGAGTAGTCACCGAGACCAAGATTTGTGTAGAGGTTTTAAGTTGAAATCGTTAGAAAAAAATGACATATTGATTAAATATATATCAGAGTTTTCGGGCATTGAAACCTTGACACCAGAAGAAATATTTTGGAAATCTCTGAATAAAAAAGAGAGCACTCCATCATATTAATTTTCCTATGTACAATGGCATAAAAAATAGAATCTTCATATGAGGGAGAATAAAATGACAGTAAATGCACACAATCAACTAACCAATGGTAATTAATGAATAAAATAGACAACAAGAGCAAGATATGTGCATAGAAAGTGGATATTATCAGAGGTCTTATTCCAAAAGCTACGATAAGGGGAAGACGTGATTTCACATTTAAGGTTGGTATGATAAAATAATCATGGCTACATATTAGTGGTTGGAGGTCCATAACACAATTTGCGGGTTTAAAATTTAGATATTTTTTAATTATTATAAAAGACCAGTGCTACATGTATCAGAAATTTTGAAAATAATTTCCATGATCTTATGACTTTGATATAACTCTATTATAAAGAGGTTTGTCCCACCAATGCCTTATCTGTTTAAGATATCTAGTGATCCTTTTGAGCGTCCAAATCTCCTTCTTTTTCAAGTTCTGACTTCCAACTTCTGAGAATTCTATTTGCTCCGATATTCGAACACGATATAATTATAAGATGTGATTCAATCTAAGGCCACCTTTGTTTACCAGAAAATCCATAGTGACCTAAGTTTAAAATCATGCAACCAGTAATTGGTTGTGGCAAGCAACACGTGGAGGTTGTCATCATCACAATGTGGCAACACAATTGACATGTGGTAGGCAAATTTGGCCATTTCAACTCTCACACCAGGCCAAAAAAGGGTGACAGGTGGCATTTCTCACAAGGTGACACGTAGCAAATATGTGGTAGTGATTGCATCATGTATGGGAGATCAACGATCAAAGGTTGAGGCATATTGTACATCAAATTGAAACGTCTGATTGATAACCTTTGATTGAAGGGCTCTGATACAGGGTCTAGATTGCGGTCACGTGAAGAGCCACAAGACCAAGGCCCAAACGTAGAAGGTGATTGGCGATCAACAATCGGTGAATTGACATGTCGTGCACCAAGTCTAAACCTCCAACTGGAAATCATTGATAGACAGGGCTCCAATACAGGGGATAGACTATGGTCATGTGAAGAGCCATATGACCAAGGGCCAAACGTTGAAGGTGATCAACAATCGGAAATCAGTAAATTGACATTTCATGCACCAAGGTTACACCTCCAATTGGAAATCACCGATAGAGAGGCCTTTGATATGGGGGCTAGACTAAAGTCGCATGAAGAGCCAAGACCAAGGGACAAACGCAAAAGGTGATTGATGATCGACAATCATGGAATTGACATGTCGTGCACCAAGGTTACACCTCTGATTGGAAATCGTTGATAGAGAGGGCTCCGATTTGGGGGCTACCACCACCATCACAAAGAGTTCAATGGAATCAAGGGCTATTGGCACATTGGATAAATCCTTTTATGTAGGGTTAGGAATATTTCTTCTCCACGTAGATCAAGGCACACCAGTCATCGAATATCGCAAGTGTTAGGACTACAACCAAATGCTACATTGTCATATTGCCAATTTTGATTCCCCGATATTATAAAGGCCCTGTTGCATGTGATTTCATCCCATGAATTCCACATTGGAACCATTTGTAGTGTAATATTCTAAAGAATCGGGCCCCTATCCCAAGCTAAAGGCTTAGCCCCTCATTTATGGTGTAATGTCCTTTCCACAATCATTCCGTCATACTCCACCATGTGGTTAGCGAATGCTTATTAAGAGTCAAAGAACCCATGGCATAGAAAATCAGAGATCGGATGGCCACGGTCAATCACATTGCAAAATGTTATATTATCTGAAGGCCGATGAATATGCTACAGTATCGTGAGGAGGAAGCTCACTATAAAAAGGCTATTGGCTTAAATATATTTATTGCAATGGTTCTCATACCTTGCTAACCTAGTATATATTAACGTTATATTTTTTTTCATGTGATTCTAGATCTTTTAATCCATTTGTCGGAAACTTTGGTCCCATTAAAAAACAACCTTACCATCCATGCACCCTCTACACTCTAGATTTCTTCTTAAGATGGATAGTGTAGATCGCTCGGCAAGTGTTAGTGTAACCACCCTACCAAACCTTAGTGGAATCTCCCCATTTTCACCTGTTTAAAAATATCATAGAGCTCAACTCCAACTTCAAACCCTACTAAAAATTATTTTTTGTTTTCCAATGGTTACTTAACTGCCATTTCACGAGTGATCCTCTCAAAATCTGTCGTGGGAGGATGACCATATGCTTTCAACAGTAACTATAAGGTATGAATCCTGTCTTGGTGTTTTAAAGCTCGCTATAGGTTATTGTACACCTTGAATTCTATTCTTTAAATATCAACATTTTCTAACCTATGAGTAATGTAATTGTCGGGGTGGCCACGCTCTCTTCCAAGGAATGTATTAGCGATTTTGGGGTTAATTTTTTAATACGTTTCTTTGGCCACTACCAAAAATGCTCAATGGGTTTCGAGACAAGGCTTGAGGTAAGTTCCATGGTTCATTTTATTTTTATTAATGTTTTTGACTTGTTTCCTTTTACTCTACCACAGATTCCCATAGTCTGAAACCCTTCATATTTTCTTGTAGGGCGTACCCAAGGTAACACACCATGCCATTGAATATTGTAGTTAAGAAAGATATGGTTTCTCAGTGTTTTAATATGTCAATAACAATACAGTAATTTGAGGGTTCTTTTAACCAAAATTTTCCAGTATGTGTTCAGGTAACTTGGAGTTTGTATTTGATATTAGGTGAGAGGTTTTAGGGACCTTTCATTTAATTCTCCTTCGATTTCAAGCATGATTTCTAGGTTTTCTCTATTTTTTTCTTTCTTCTTGCCACTAGATTAACTTGCAAAGAAGAAAATCCTTCCACATTGGTGCGGCAAGGTGTTCTTTAAGGTTGCCATGATTATGATATTTCCTTGACCGACTGTGAATAGTGTTTATGGTTGTAAAATTTTGGGACATTAGATGAACATGGATATGGCACTGCTCCTTTTATTACTACTTCTAAGTCCTTAGACTAGAAGAAGTTGTATACTTTTCTTTTGTAAATTATCATTTTCTTGATTGTAAGGGCTGCGAGGTTAAGGTTTGTATAGAAGAACAGGGTAATTTCTTTTTCTCGAATTATTTTTGAACCCAACTGCTTGCATGAGAGACTGTATATATTTTGTTTTGTTAATTTTGATAATGTATTAAGCTCAAAATATATTATTCATATTCTTTATGTTATTTCCTCCTTAAAATGTTATGATAGCAACTAACTCTCTCATATCTGTGTTACTTCTTGTTCTGACAACATGTAGAATTTATTTGGGTTTTCTGTAACATATTTATATATATGAGGAATAGTATTTTCTCCCCAATGTATACAAAGAATTTTGGACACTTATAAATGCTAGATGGGCTATTTTTTTGCGTCTATTTACTTGAATACACAATCTATAATGTTTGGTACTGCTTTTGACTGATAATTTATTAATCATATTAAATCTGTGTATTTTCTATCCTACATAAAATAAATGAAGTGCAGTTTATATATATATATATATATATATATATATATATATATATATATATATATATATATTATATGATATATAATAAATCTAGGTCTCCAAGGTTACATGTAACCAAGAAACTAAGGTTTCTTCACTGAAACCTATCTTCCAGAACTCGAGACAATTTTCCTCAAACCCTAGTAAAGTTATTTTTTTTCCCAGAGATATAAGAACTTGACCTAGGTTCAATCCTCCAAACCTTGCTTATAGTATTTAGTAACATAATATATCATAAGTATTAGTTCAAAGACAATTAACATTTTTCTATATCATTTCGCAACGCCCACTTGAATTAGTCAATTTCCCATCTCGATGGACCAGGTTCATTCACATTCTAACTCGCTATCATCTGGAGACACCAGGTTATCACTCGTGAAATTCCCATCTCTCTGACCGAATGGACTAGGTTCACAAGTTGGTCCAAACCTACCTAGTTTTACTTCTTCCTATAGTTTCTTGACTATCTTATAAATACATACCTCAAGGGTCTAGTTCCTATTCAACCAATATTTTTTTCTCGGTACGCATTATTTCCATTTTATTTCTAAGAATACCAATTCCTCTTTTATTTATATTTTCATCTATAATAATGGTTTCTCTAGTTTTATTACCTATTCTTGTTCAGTGACAGTCCTGCAACAACAATGTGAATATCACAACAAAACATTCTAGTTTACAGTGTAAACATTAATTCAACCACATAACTCTACTTACGTCTAAAACAAGTACTTATCTTATTATTCTTTTAAAATTATGTAAAAGGGGCTTCCATGTCCTTCCCAAGCTTGAGATTTCCTTTTTGAGGGAGTTCCCGGGGTTGGGATCTACTTATATTGACATGGTAAAAAGGTATGGTTCTTTTTCAACTAGTTTCTACTGCTTCCTCAGTTTCACTCATAGGAATTAAAAATTCCATGTAAATGTCATGATCACAACCCATATTGACATTTATACAACATCTACTTCCAAAAAAACAACCATATTGACATTAATACAAAATCTACTTCAATAAAAATTGCAGAAAAAAACTTGAGCCTTACAAAAGAAGTATAAGAAAATATAGAGTATATGGTGCGATGAAGGTCACAAAGCATGCAATGCTCTAATACCAATTCAAGCAAACAATACGGACCATCTACAACTGCTAAATATAAAAACGACATCATTTACATAACAGTGAAACGATAAAGTAGCTACAACTGCATATAACTACTCAGACGGTGTGTTTGGACTATACATCTTGGTTCTATCCTTCGTCTATATTTATACAAAAATTGAGTCAGTGATTGCCCCTTCAATTTGAAAGATTTATGGTAGTGATGCCCATTCAAAGTTGAAAGGTCATGGTGGTGTGCAGTGTTGTGGTGGCGATGCATTGTTAGGAGTAATTATTTTCAACACTCCCCATTAATTACGACTTGCAACATAACCATGACTTAACATAACTTAAACATGCTTGTTGTTCTATGTTTCATCTAGGCATACAATGATTCCAAAACTTTGACAACGACTCTTTTGTTGGACTTCTCTTTCCTTTTCTTCTAGATCCGCTATCCTATGAACTGTTTCATCTTTTCCTTTTTGGTGTAGGTTCCAAATTTCAATTTATTTATTTGGTTTTGAAGCTCATCCATCGTTAAATCTTTATTTATCCTAAAAACAATTAAAATCATTTCAGGTTGTCCATGTATGTCCTCTACTTCGTCAAAAATGTTTTGTATGTAGATTGATGCCACTTGCCATCTTCTATAGTTTGTTCTTCATTATCAATTTTCTAATTATCAATTTATTGCAACATAAGTTCATAATAGAATTTTATCTCTTCAGGACTCGAATACATAAAAATTTCATTTTAAATATAGTTCATGTTGTCTTCAACATTCATTACTACAACTTCTATGCATACATCATCAACACCTGGTGTTTCAAGCCATTCTTCAAGGAAATTTATTCTACTTCAAATTTTGTTAATTATTCTCAGTTGCTTCAGTTGCTTCTAACATTTTCACACACAAAATCAATGTTAATTTTATATAAAAAAACATCTTCAAAACCATATTGGTTCTATTCATTCTGCGCTACAATGAGAGATTTCTCCTCTTGTGTTTCCTTCTCTATCTTTATCGTGTATTTATCTACTTTAATTATTGCATCATAATCTTCATTTTCCACTTCTTTACCAACCTCTGTTGTTGCAAACAGGTTTCCTTCCACTTGGTTTTCAAACACAAGTGGGCTTGTCTCACCAAATAACAACATATTAATAAGGCATTTTTGTTGCATCATATGCAACCACTCATCATTAGTGAATTGTTCTTCATCAAAGTTAACATCAACAATTTCAATTGTTGGATCCACTGAATCAGTTACTTTTTCACTGATAGCATTATCTATGCCAAAATCAACATTTGCTAATAACACACCATCAACATTGTGATCCACTTGCAAGTGAGATTTACCAAATTCTTCATATTTATCTAGATTTGCTGCTATAGATCCATCTTCATTCTCATCTTCAAGCATTGCTACAACAGGTTGAACAACACTAATATCTTTGACTTCATTACTCCCCCTTGCACCAAAATTCCTTTCAAGGATATCCCAAGCCTCCTTTGTTGTCTTTGCATCTGCAATGACAGGAAGAATGTTGTCATCTATGCATTCCTTTATCCATTTTAACGCCAAAGAATTCCTTTTCCGTTTAACATCCAACTCTTTCAAATACAAGTCAAACAACTCTTGTTGTTTCTTTGACTTTCTTAGCCTCTTGGCTTTTCCCATGAGAACACTAAAGTCCTACACTCTTTTAGTTCAATGATTTCCGTTGAAAATTTTTAGTCCATAGATATTTTGATTCTCATATAAATTTCAAAAGAACATTATAAATCTACAAACATAATTTTAGCAATAAATACAATGACATATAATTTTCCACCACTTCTCTTGAGAAATAAGTGATAAGTTTGCCACATTTCCATGGGACAAGCCACACTTAGCTTAATATTCAACAAGGTTTCATATTCAACTGACAGACTCATGTCGTACGAAAGCTCATGCTTAAGTTACAGTCTCACACACATGCACCACACTTGGAAATAAAAAATTCAAAACCTTACTAGATGGAAAGATCAGGCTACTAATGAAGGAAATGCGTCAACATCTGAAACAAGGAAAACCATTGAACATATACAACAATGGCTCCTCTACAGGAACTCGTGCGCTACAACAGTAACCTCAAGTTATACACAGTGACTCAATTTAGAGTGACAAAGCATATGGCTCAACACTTGTTTTCCATGAAATGGTCGTAGCTCTACAGGCTCACAACTTTCTTATGAACAACAGTGTTCCAAAGTGGCTATCTAGATTTTCTTGATTCAATGGAACATAAGCATATGAATCCGCATATATTTCACCATTTGCAAGTATGTAGCATTCTGGTTTTGTTTACATATTAGAAAAATAGAGTGTAGAAAATAACATAAAGTAAGAGCAGCTCACAATTGTTGAAAGTATAATTTCAACTGCGCATCAGGTGAGCTGTGTAGCAGTCCAGCGATTCAACAAATGAGCAGAGTAGCAGCTTGCGACTTCAGCGAAGAGCGACTTGAGCGATGACCGAACCGCCGATATCGCATCGGCGAAATGGAAGTGGAGACTTATAAAGTTTTGTTTGTTATTTGCGATGAGTGATCGCCGATATCGCTATCGGCGGAAACCAAATGGGCAGCCTTTACCATGAGATAAGTTGCGACCCGATATCCCGGACCGGATGGGTATTCAACATTTGGTTTAAATTTATTTCAGTTCCGGCAGTGGCTCGTTTTATTTTTTTTTTTATGCATTTTAGGCATATGTTAAAATATGTTGTATCGGAGGTATCGGCAGAGATTGTGATCGGGATTTCGCAATCGGGGAAACCATGGGTGCACAACTTTTGCATATATGTGTGCCATGCGATGAAGTCCGGTCCCGATGGATTTCCAAAACCATATTGTATAATGGTTGAAGCAAAAGCCAACAAATAAATTTGACGTGAAGTAAAAGTTTCTTTACCGCCGTTTATGTCAGTAAAACAGTAGATGAAATTTATTGTGGGTTGGTAAGTTTTGGTAAAGATTTTAATTTTGTTTCAAGCGGGAGTATGGACACAAGTGAAGGTTGGTAAAATCACTTAAATTTTATTGTTATTTATTTTTACGGCAGTATGGCAAGTAGAAACTGATGTAAGTTCTTGGTTGTCATATATAAATGTAATGTTTTCATTTCTTTTAGTTTAAGAGTGTAATTCAAAGGAAGGCACAACAATGCGAATGTAATACTCTGGATGCACGCAGCAGCGTGAGAAATATATATGTAATTTTCACACAGCAGTGAAATGTTATTGGTGAATCCCTCTGAGTGAAAGAGGATGAATTTTGTATCAGTCTTTTATTAATGAATACAAAGTGTTTTTATGTGTGTTGGAGAAACTATGTCTGCAGCAAACAAATTTTTGTTTCCGTTGTGTTAAAAATCCTGTGGTGAAACAGAGCATTGTCTCTGTGTGTGAATTTTTATTATTGTTTTTGGGATTTTACCAGAAAAATCCC